>CM050413.1:1018978-1026478 GCA_027564155.1 Gymnocypris eckloni scoliostomus | reverse complement strand
ATTTTAATAATAAAAATAGGGTCTAAAGGCCCACCCCCTGTTATAGGCCACACCCCTAACTTAAATACACTTGATTTGTGCTAGTCTCAGACTTATTGTAAGAAGTGCCCTACAAAGTTCACAGAGCAGAGAACAAGTTTACATATGACCTCTGACATTAACCCATCAGTCACTGTGCCACCTCGAAGCTATATGAAATTGAGATTAATGAACAAAAAATTGATTGAGGTTTAATTTATATTATTTTCATTAGCATTGACTATTTATATTACAGTATTGCATAAATGTGCATGTAGCAGATCGTGGTATTCAATTATATATAAAAAATAGATTTCAGTTCACGTTAATATTATTTTAAGACATCATTTTAGTTTTAGTTAACTATAATAACCCTATATATTATGCAAATTAAACCTGCTCATTCACATACAATTTCTGGATAAACAATTTTAGTTGTTGTTGTTGCAGTAAACGATGATGTGTTGTTCACACAAGCAGCACACTGCTGTGTTTTACCGCTCACATCACCATAACGCCTGTTTCCACACACCGCAGGTCTCTTTCCACATTGAGTTATTTGGCTCTGAACCTTGTGAGCATCTCTGTAAGTACTAGCAGCAGCTGGTTAGCACTGTAACTAGATAACCACTCAGGATGAGAGGACAGAACAACGAGTGCTGTTCACTTCAGTGGTGTGTTTGAGTGTGTCCATTCGCTTTGGCCGAACTTTGAAGTTCCCAAAAGTTATACATCCAAAAACGGAGAAAATTACATTCAACCAACTGCAATATATATCTATATCTCCTGGAAGTGATGTCATTTTGGAGGGAAACTGCGGCACTGACATCAGTTCTGGGATGTGTTGTGGTCGTTCTGTTTGATCAAATAACACACATCAGTCTGATATTGTCAACATATGAATATGAAAATCCCTTATATAAGCAAACTGTCAAACCCTTGCTAGGCAATAACTCACTTTAGCTCTTTATGAACATTCACTGACATTTGAATGTGTCGTTGTGCAAATATCAAGTTCAAATTAATAAACTTTGTCTCTGAGTTTGGCCTGAGCAGATCTGATAATGCTTTTTATTGAAATACTTGCTTCTAATATAACACATGCACTCAAGTTTCACAGTTCAAAAGGTTTGGCAGGAGAGGAATGACCCAGAAACAAAAGACTTAAATTAGTCAGCCGGAGAAACTTACGATCAGAAGTGATTTCAAACGAGGAAAACCAAATGCATGTAAAATACCAGTACATTTTTTTTTTACTTAAGGCCAAGAAGTAATATAAAGTGACCGGAATAGCTGTGTACGATGTCAAAAACATCTGTACAAACAGTGTCCTGCTACTCAGAGCTGATTCATCAACATGTCTGCCAAGTGCCCTATTCACACGTGATCTGTGAACAGACGAAGGCTGTAAATCAAGTGTCATTGTTGGGGAATCGGTTGTGTAAAATTGGCATATCATGCTGTGTATTCACCAGCAGGTGCAGAAACGACCGGTTTGAAAGTTAGAATCAAAGACAACGCGTTAGAGAGGAAATCATATCAATGACCTCGAATCGTGACAGCGGCTGCGTCTCAAGTATTCACTGTTCTTTAGAGATAACACACACACACACACACACACACACACACAGAGATGCACACACACTCTAACACACACACACACACACAGAGATGCACACACACAGAGATGCACACACACACACACACACACACAGAGAGATGCACACACACTCTAACACACACACACACAGAGACACACACAGAGACACACACACACATGCACACACACACACACACTGTTTTATTTGCTTGTTCTCTTTTCTTTTCATGTCCTCCTTGTCTCCGTCTGTTTATCCGTCAGTTTGTCTCAACAGCTCCCAATTAGTTAACAGGGAAAAGCTGACTGGTTTGAGACTTTCAATATCTGCAATTCAAATTTGAGGAGGATAACCGAAAGAAAAAATTCCACCAGTCAGAAATGGTGAATGAGAATGTACTGGAGAGTGATTTTGAGCCTCTCTGTGAAGGCACCACGAGGCGTCGCTCACTAGCAGATCTCAGACTTCTGGAGGGGCTGTAGATTCGTAATAGTGAGTGGAAGTAGGTGGGGCTTCTGGAGGGGATGTAGATTCGTAATAGTGAGTGGAAGTAGGCGGGGCTTCTGGAGGGGATGTAGATTTGTAATAGTGAGTGGAAGTAGGCGGGGCTTCTGAAGGGGATGTAGATTCGTAATAGTGAGTGGAAGTAGGCGGGGCTTCTGAAGGGGATGTAGATTCGTAATAGTGAGTGGAAGTAGGCGGGGCTTCTGAAGGGGATGTAGATTCGTAATAGTGAGTGGAAGTAGGCGGGGCTTCTGGAGGGGATGTAGATTTGTAATAGTGAGTGGAAGTAGGCGGGGCTTCTGAAGGATGTAGATTCGTAATAGTGAGTGGAAGTAGATGGGGCTTCTGAAGGGATGTAGATTCGTAATAGTGAGTGGAAGTAGGCGGGGCTTCTGAAGGGATGTAGATTCGTAATAGTGAGTGGAAGTAGGCAGGGCTTCTGAAGGGGATGTAGATTCGTAATAGTGAGTGGAAGTAGGCGGGCTTCTGGAGGGATGTAGATTGTAATAGTGAGTGGAAGTAGGCGGGCTTCTGGAGGGATGTAGATTTGTAATAGTGAGTGGAAGTAGGCGGGCTTCTGGAGGGATGTAGATTCGTAATAGTGAGTGGAAGTAGGCAGGGCTTCTGGAGGGGATGTAGATTCGTAATAGTGAGTGGAAGTAGGCGGGGCTTCTGGAGGGGATGTAGATTTGTAATAGTGAGTGGAAGTAGGCATGGCTTCTGGAGGAGATGTAGATTCGTAATAGTGAGTGGAAGTAGGCATGGCTTCTGGAGGATGTAAGTTCGTAATAGTGAGTGGAAGTAGGCGGGCTTCTGGAGGGGATGTAGATTCGTAATAGTGAGTGGAAGTAGGCATGGCTTCTGGAGGGGATGTAAGTTCGTAATAGTGAGTGGAAGTAGGCGGGGCTTCTGGAGGGGATGTAGATTCGTAATAGTGAGTGGAAGTAGGCATGGCTTCTGGAGGAGATGTAGATTCGTAATAGTGAGTGGAAGTAGGCGGGTGCTGAGCCTGTGGTTGTTCTATATGCAAGCATCAGTGTCTTGAACTGTTTATTAGTCAACGTTCTGCTGATCTCTACACTCTCAGCCTCCTCTGTTGTTTCCGGCAGATTTGTCTCGATCGGTTTGCGCTTTTTCAGCTTTGCTCTGCTGAGTTTATGTTCTGTATGTCCATCCTCCGTCTCTGATTAGTGCTGAGAGAAGAAACCTTTCAAACCAAAGCTTTACAACATGATGCAGATGAGCTGGAAACTATCCCCATGCTGTATTTAACAAAACCATGTCCACTGTTCAAAAGCACATCCATGTTGTGTCTAACCATCGCCTCATCTGAAAGCTCATGCCGCGATCTCACGCTGGTTAAGAGAGTTTTCAGAAGTTTGTTGGTAAAAGGTTCATCTGTGAGCTTTTCGTGAGAATCGATATTTCTCAAAGGAGCAGGTTTGATAGAAAGAATGAGGGAGTTACTTTATTTTCTCCTGTAATCTCTCTTTTAGACGCCAGCTAATCTCTCTCAGGCTGCCGCGTGCGTCCAGGTGAGTGTGCTAATGCTAGCGCATCAGATCTTTCTCTTCTGGAGATGTATTAGATCAGAAACCCTTGGCATCATGTACTTTAGGGATCCGACTCCCGCTGTGGAGATGAATGGGAACGCTAATCTCCTTCTTGTGTCCATCGGCACAGCAGATTCCCATGAAAACCCAACACATGCTGGGGACCATCAACACCGAGACGTCTCATCAGCGCTTTTCATCGCTTGACTCCTATGTGTCCGTTTCCTCCTCAGGGATTTCAGGATAAACATCTGGGACAGAGCTGACGGTGAGATGAAACACACGGCCTCCGTCGAAAGAGCATTAAACGTTCCTCTGGGTCTCTGTCTCTCAGCTACCTGTCCTGCTAATTGGCCGCTTATGTGTTTTGTGTGCGTTATTTTGAGTCGTTTAGGTAAGAACACGATCATAATTAGTTTCCACTCAAGGGAGATCTCCGCTTCAGATTTCTCTTTATTATAATTGTGGGAGCTGAGAGGCAGCAGATGGCATCTGATCCGGATACGGCTGCTTTTTTCTGGCTACCCAAGATATGAGTTTGTGTCTCCATCATATTTGGAGTGTAGTTATGGATTATGAATTCATACTTTCTGACGGTTTGAAGTTATAAAGGTCTTAATGCTGGATTTGTCTCAGCGTTTGTCTTCTCCAGATGTTAGCTGATGGACTGTGGATTATTGTGATGTTTTTATCAGCTCTCACTCTGACGGCACCCATTCACTGCAGAGCATCCATTGCTTTCTACAAACCTGATGAAGAAACAAACCCATCCTGATCTCGGATGACCTGAATATGAGGATATATAGCAGATTTCCATCTTTGGGTGAACTATCTTTTAAAATGATGAAATACACTATAAACACTAAATAATACACTGTCATGGTGGTTCATTTTCTATAGGCTAGTTCATATCTTTTACTTGTACTTCTCAAATATTAGTGTAGGCATACATATTGCACACTTTAGACTGACATAGTTTTGAACCAGTGCCGGCTGCTGGTCTTTCAAAGAGGGGGAGCTCATGTTAGGCCAATATTATACAAATTGTCCATTTATTTATACGTAAATTCTGCCCTAGGTTCCTTTTTAAGAAAATGCTCTACTGTATGAATGAATAAATGATCTAAAAACTCTATGGAGGAAATGTGGAATTAGGTTAAACTGAAACAAGGAATGTGGTGTATAATTGTGTGAAATGTATGATGAAAATTGGCCAAGCAAATACTAAGAAATAGGTTGCAGTACACTTGCAAAATCCGAATGGGACTGAGCTCGAATAGCTTCAGCGCCAGCGACTTTTTATATTACAAAATCGCTGTCAATCAAAAGGAGACGCAGTCTTTCGACGGACCCTCCAATCATCACGCAGAAGCCCGGAGTCACATAATCGCAGCATTTATCCAATGACCGTCTAGTTTCCAAGCACTGAACAAAACTGTTCAAATCAGCCCCATTGAAGTCAATAGACGCTAGGCTTCAACAGGGAAATGCACTGTGATGCTACGGGAATGTCCGAGAGCTGACCTGCTATATGTAGCTGATTCTGACCCAACTCGTCTTCGAGATGAACGTGTCCGAACACATTTTTAGTCAATAAAATGTTAACACATATTTGACCATACATTGTTTGACTCTATAAAGGAAGCCGAGCTTCCCTTGCAGTCTTAAAGAAACCCCCACTGCTTTGAACCTATACTATCTATAATTATAATATTTGCAGTATATGGTGAACATATATTTCTGCCGTAGGATTTTTGAGGATCATTACGTTCCCTCTATGAGCTGTAAGAGTCAAGATTTAGCTAAATAATCCTCTCTTTTTTCACAGCTGCGGTTCGAATCCTCGAGCGTAGCCCTGTCCCTGAAAGATCCTGCTCTATCCAGTAAATCCACGGAGAAACGTGCCGGTCCAGGAAAGATCGAGATGCCTCCTGAAGCGGTGGAGAAACACGAGCGTATCGGACCATAAATCACCTTCGGAAGCATCTGAACCGACACGATCACACCAGAGCCGGTTCTGTCCATCTACACTCATCCATCATGTACTGGTGGTGTGTTAACCAATATAGGGAATAGTTTTAGTTTAGCTTGATTTTGTTGTGTTTGTGGTTTGTCTGTGTTAAGCATCAGCTGAGTTGGGTTTCTGTGGTGCATCTACGGCCAGGAGGACCGCAGAGCACTAACACTCTTTAAGAGCGTTCTTATGTTCTGTGTTTGCTGCTAATCACACACTAGACGTGTCAATCACAAGATCGTTCTGCTCCGTCGCTGCAGAAACCTTCTGACACAGGAGAGACCATGCATCTCTGCAAACCCACAGCAAGACAAATGAAGACTGACCGGATGGATGGAAAGAACGAAAGACAACAAGGATGAACTCAGTGATCTGATATCAGACAGCACATTGTTTCCAGAATGTTCATTTTGTCTAATAAATAGCATAATATTTTTGCGAATGCTGTCCTCACAGATGTCTAATTGGTTTAATTGACTGAAATTAAACAGTAATTGCCGGGCAGATGTTAGATGAGAGAGAGAGAGATCATCTCTGAAGCTGAACACACACACGCATGCACGCACGCACGCACACACGCACACACACACACACACAAACACACACCAGTTCTGGGTCACCTAGTGTACTGTACCAGATAATAATAACACATGCCAGGCTTTTTTGTCCAAAAGCCTCAAAGTTCAGATCCCAAACCTAAAATACAATTATAAGAAGAATCGTAACTGATATTATCCTAGCAAATATTATTATAATCTAAAATCGCTGTTTTTTATGTGATTTGTGCTGATTTCCCAATCAATAAACATTGAATCAGTGTTGAAAATAGTTGTGGTGTTTCACATTTAGTTTTTTTATGGGGGGGGGGGTCAGCCTCTACTCTATCTGTTTATTATTATTATTATTATTATTCCCTATGGGAGTCAATGGAAGCCTTAGGAACCATAATCTCACATTAAAACTCCCCCATTACAGTAATGGCTACAATATACATTTTTTTCACAAATATTCATTCAAAATATTCCCAATTCTTAGAAAAATTGGCTCAGATGAACTTTGGACCGAGCTGAACATCATCAAAGAGCAGAATTTCCATGTTCATCTTTGTTCAAATGTTATGGTGTTTTGCGAACGTAATATTGTCAAGCCAAAACTGGTTCAGCGGCTGTATCTGGGGTGCATTTCCCAAAAGCACCGTTTGGCTCTATTGGTATTGACGGAACTTGCATCCATATTTGTTTTTGGGAAACGCTCCCCAGGACAATACGTGGTGGAGTCTGGTACACTTCATCAGAAACATGATCTTAGGATACATGTCATAGTTGGGAACAGCGCCACCTATGGGTCATGAGATACCAAATGTGGACATTTCTGCCAATAACTTTTGATCATTTTGTCAGAAAACTGTGATGGTTATGGTTTCATTGTGTCATGCTAAATCTGTGGATGCCGATTTATTCAGGATCAGATAAACCACATGTCCACCATTTTTAAATTGGTAATACATTGCAGTATATTTTTAGTAATTTGACATATCAGCACACAAATCGGTAGCATGTCCTGGGGGTGCCTGAGAAACACCTAGAGTTCATGAGATATTGGGATTTTTGCTTAAACACTTTTGAAAACATCGTCCACATTTAATTTTTTTATTCTTTGTCAATACTATTCTTGGCTTATGCCAATTCTGATTAAATATAATTTAGTTTGTCTGCGATTTTAAAGTAACTTAAGAACCCCTTCTTCAAAATATGTCCAATTCGTCCAAAATTTGGCTCGGATTATTTTTGGACTGAACCAAACACAAATGACT
>CM050413.1:968978-1013978 GCA_027564155.1 Gymnocypris eckloni scoliostomus | reverse complement strand
AACACTGCTCTACCCAGTTTTACTTCAACTCCACCCACTTTCTAAGTCATTTTCACCCACTTACTCAACCACACAGCCTCAACCATTCACTAATCTACACTACTCTGCCTACTTTTACATCAACTCCACCCACTTATTTTCAACTACTTACACAATCAAACAGCCCCTCCCACTAACTAAAGATCATTGCTCCGCACACTTTAACCTCAACTTCACCCACTTTTAACCACACAGATCCATTCATTCATTAAACCACAATGCTCCACCTTCTTTTCCATCAACCCCACCCTCTCTTTTTCAAACATTTACTCAATCACCCAGCTCTGATCACTCATTAAACCACACTGTTCCGCCCATTTTTCGTGACTCCACTCACTCATTTACTACAACTTTGTATAGCTCCTCCAATTCATTAAACATTATCCTGCTCCACCCACATTTATTTATCTCCACCCACTCGCTCATCCACTTTTCTTTTCACTTACTCAACCCCAGAGCTCCACTCAGGCACTAAACCACACTGCTCCACCCACTTTTCCCTCGACTCCACCCATCAACTTGGATTTTTACCTACTTACTGAACCACACAGCTTCACCCCTTTATTAAACAACACTGCTCCACCTACTTTTCCTTCAACTCCACCCTCTCTTTTTCAAACATTTACTCAACCACCCAGCTCTGATCACTCATTAAACCACACTACATTTCCTCCGACTCCACCCATTAATGTATCGACTTTAACCTACCGACTCAATCACACAACCCCACCCATTCAGTTCTGTTAAATATAGTCTATTTAATCTTGTGTCGCTGTTAAAGCCTTCGTGTGTTCAGAGTGACAGAAGCGTAATGTCATTATACAGAGCAGCACAATGTTTGTTTGTGTGGGTTTTTAAATTCATTACAGGCTAATTAGTCTCTGTAAGCCGTGATGCGAGTGTGTCTTTGTGCACCTGTCTGAGTGTGTGAGCGCGTCCTCGTTTCTCATTAAGATCGACGCACAAGGAATTACCACGTCTGATCAGTAAGAAACAAACTCTTAATGACTGACTCATTCTCATTTACACAGCAGATTATGCTAATACAATCATAATTCATAATCTCAGGAGCGACTAAATAACCTGTTCTAAACATGGTGATTAAATCACTGCAGACGCTCGCGATTCTTTCCCGTCGACGTCGGGAATCTGTGACGATGAGCTCTTGCCTTAAACGCTCTTTCAATTACAGCCCGGCTTCTCCTGCCGCCAGGGCACTTCGGTGGCAGGCGTTCTGATTATTTCTAATGGAAAATTACCCTACACATTTATAATGCAGAAAATGTCAAGCTTTTGTTTGTTTGACAGAAATATTTTCTAATTAGCACTTCCTGCTGCTGCGAGAGAATCAGAACCAGGGTGCAAATTACTGACCCTCTAATTAAAGCCTGACCACCACCCCCCCGTTAGGAAATCAAAACAACTGTAAATATTCTGTATAAGGACGATTTTAACATTTCTTTAATTGCACTGACACAAACACCACAGTTACGCTTTAATGTATTCTCATCTGCTTCCGAACATAATTCACCTTCGATTGTGGATGTGATTATTGAGTGCTTTCCGTGAGAATCATGGTCTGATGCTTCATCATGACAAAATAATTGAAATGCATACACAATATCTCTTGATGATAACCCATACAAGGATGCATTAAAATCGTGACAGTACAGACATTTATAATGCCACTAAAGCTTTCCATTTCAAATACATGCCATTCTTTTGAACTTTCTATTCATCTGTGAATAATGAATAATAAAATGCATCACAGATCCCACAAACAAATATGTCTCAATATAACAGTTTTTTTCTTCATTTGAGACGAAATACATGCAGCCTTGGTCAGCAGAAGAGACTTATTTTGAACACAGGTGTACATGTTAAGCTTCAGACAGAGACTCTGGTGAGATCTGTTCAGTGACTTCAGATCTCTAACGTGCATTGTGTTTGACAGTGTTCACGACTACAGAGGAACGTGTGCTTTCTGCTGTGACAATAACTGAGTTGTTCACAGCACATACTGTCATCGCCGGTCACTGCTACTCTCCTCTCGGTCTCCTCTTTCATTTATCTCTCTCTTTCGAATAAAATCTCATTCACTAAGGTCTTGATATTAGCAGGTCTGTGCATTTTCCACCAGGATAGAGCTCTGCCTGTGTGTGTGTTATCCGGCTCAGCAGATTTACAGCAGTGTTATCATGGTTCGTACGTTTATACAGCAGCATGAATAATGACCGATCGCTGCAGGACTTCATTTAAACGTCTCTTCAGGAGGCTGGAACTTAGGACGCTTGCTTTACAAGCATGTGAACTCAACTGAGAACTGAATCTGTCAGAAACAGCAGCGTCTGTCTGCATCCCGCATGATTGACACACATCTACTCACTTCTGTTTTCTGTCTTGTTCAACAGTTATAATGTGAGATTAGACGAGCACACGAATGACCTTCCCTGGTTCACTGACCGAATCGAGAAACAGCTCTTTAATTAAAGGGACAGATCATCCAAAAACCAACTCGGTCATCATTTACTCGCCTTCATGGGGCTCCAAACCTGTATGACTTTCTTTCTTCTACTTCAAACAAACGTTTCATAAAAGCACTCCGTCTTTTTCATGTGTTTTCCAACAGTTTCATTTTTATCAAGGTTATGAAGAATTCAGTCATATGGACCACTTTTATGATGCTTCAGTCCTCATTTACTGTAATTACATGAAAAAAAGCAACAACTGCATTATTTAATTAATCCTTTTGTGTTTTTAAAGGAAGAATAAATCATATTTGTTTGAGGGTGAGGACATAATGACAGAATGATAATTGTTTTAGGTGAACTAACCCTTCAGGACATTGAAATCCAGTATCAGTCATTCAAAGTAATGTCTAAATGTGTAAATTAGACACCCAGACACAACGAATGAGAGGAAATGCCAGAAAAGACACACATTTACAGATATATGTGAACACAGATCTTTGGAATTATTATTTTCATTGTTCACAGATGCTCTATACAATCCTATAATTCAACATTAGCTATATGAATCTACATAACAGTCCCAAAACACACAGTTACGTCATAAAACAGCACATTCTCTCATCTCTCACAAACTTCACTGCAGAGTTTCCAATTACCGGCGGCAAACAGACGGCATCTCTCTTCAGATCTTTTAAAAGCTGCCCAGAGCTGTGGATCATTAAAGCCACACTCAATAACAAAATCAGATTAAAAAAATATGTCTGTCTGTCTATCTGACCATTTGTAATTGCATCAAGGGTGACCTTCCTTCAGCAGCCACAGGTGGCGCTCTTCTCCTCTCTCAGTGTGATACGGGACTCCGAAGCATCATAAAGCAAGTGAAATGTAATTAAAATGCTACAGCACAGACCTCAGAGCAGCTTAGCACACATTAGCAGAGCGTATCAACACAGAACAGCATCACGCATGTCTAAAGATGAACCAGTGCAATATTTTCTCATATGTCAGCATTAGTAATGCTATCTATTGTTTTTCCGAGGCATGTTAGTAGAGCTAAAATTGGAGCAGTAATGCAATCTAGAGCACATTAGCGCTGCACAACGGTAAAACCCAGCACAACGAGGGCATGTAGAGCACACTAAAGAGTGTGGATCAGCACAGACCTCCAGTGATTTTCAGTGCTGGGTTTGTCTCACAGTGTTGCTGGGTGGCTAATTTATGGTTCTTAATTGGGTTGTGTCACAAAAATGTCACATATGCCTTCTTGATTGACACTCATTAAATCATTAACGGATCAAAACACGTCATGCAAAGTTTTTAACTTTTCCCTTTTGTATGTCAGAACAAAAAAAATAAAAATAAAGTCTACCTACTGTAAAATTGTAAAAAACATTATATTAGAATGAACCACATATAATAAATCAATCATTTTAATAATATATTCCATTAAAGTCTGTCTGTGTAAAGTCATGTTTATATATTCTGTTTGATGCTTGTCTTAAATCATATAGAAATATATTTTGTTCAACACTGAATGTGTCAGCTGTTGCTGATTAACTTATTATTTCACCTAGTTGCATATCTTACTGTTTGTATTATACAAGGAATATAAACTAAGCCAACCAACCTCGGTCTCACCTACCAAATACAAACAACTGGAACTGTCTCCTTTTTCAAATGCATGGTTAATGCACTGCAAAACATGCTTTTCTCACTTAGATTTATTTATTTACAGACAAAATATCTATGCATTCTACAATCAATAAGGAAGTAGAAATTATGTCTTGTTTAAAAAAAAACAAGTCAAAATGAAGTTTTTGCTTGAAACAAGCAAAATAATCAGCCAATGAGGTAAGCAATATAATACTGTTTTCTGTTTGTGATAACATTATTTGCTTACCCCATTGGAAGATTATTTTGGTTGTTTCAAGCAAAAACTTACTTAATTTTGACTTGTTTTATTTTTTTTAAACAAGACAATAGTTTTTACTTGTCTAAAAAAATCATTCTTGATTTAAGAATTTATAGATATTTGGTTGGAAACAAAAAAACAAAATATATATATTTTTTGTTGCAGTAAACAGATTTCAGTGGTATACATTCAGCTGGCCTAGAAATACCCCTGCTGTTAATTTCATTAGTGATCACCTTTAGGAATTAATGATATTTCTGCAGCTTACCACCATGCTGATCTGCTTGTAAAACGGTGGACTATAAACTTCATAATTAGCATTTGTGATAATGTAATTAAATATTTACATCCTTGTGAGTCCAGTGTTTCCTCGCATCAGTCTGACCGGCTTTATTAAATACCAGTGACAGTAAATGCAAATGAGGAGAAATTCACTCGTTCCATTAAAAACAGCTGAGAGCATGAGCTGTGCAGGGAGCAGGTTACAGAAAACAGCTTCAGTTCACATTTCCACAAGTTTCTACAGTTTCTAAAAATAGAGACAAAAGGAAGAGGCCTTGTCCCTGGAGACCAAACCCTCCCTCCCTCCTCTTCTCTCTCTCTCTCTCGCTCCCTCTATCTATCTTTGTTGTGAAAACTGAACTGCAGGATATTTTCTAAGAGTCACAATAAGCAGGTTAAATATACAGATTCTGTTCTCTTTAAAGTTTTTAATCAAATCCTGTGAAATGTCTCATATCATGGTAGTAATTTATGATCAGTGTCTCCCTCAATCTGGACAAACATATATTTCAGAGATTATAGGTTGAAATCAAATTTGTACTCCAATAATGTGATAGCTCACACAATCCACCCGCTGGAGACACGCTGTCGGAACACCTCAGGGCTGATTCCAGAAGAGAAACGCCTCCGATATTAAATCACAGCAGAGATATATGATTTATGTAGCTCGAAATGTAGAGTATGGTGCAAGCAACACCAGCATCAAGGATTCAATTCCTGCAGGTTTGGTCTGATCTTAGAACAAAATCAGCTCGGGTCTGATATTAGAACAGAATCAGCTCAGGTCTGATGTCATATGACATTGGTCATTGTTCTAACAAATTTTAGAACAAAATCAACCCGGGTCCGACCTCAGAACAGAACATAATCACCTCAGGTCTGATCTAAGAACAGAAACATCTCAGGTCTTATCTAAGAACAGAATTATCTCAGGTCTGATCTAAGAACATAATCATCTCAGGTCTGATCTAAGAACAGAATCATCTCAGGTCTGATCTAAGAACAGAATCATCTCAGGTATGATCTCAGAACAGAATCATATCAGGTCTGATATCAAAACATAATCATCTCATGTCTGATCTAAGAACAGAATCATCCCAGGTCTGATCTAAGAACAGAATCGTCTCAGGTCTGATCTAAGAACAGAATTATCTCAGGTCTGATCTAAGAACAGAATTATCTCAGGTCTGATCTCAACAGAATCAGCTCAGGTCTGATCTAATATCTCACTGGATCTGATCTCATAAAAAAATCAGCTCAGTCCAATATTAGAACAAAATAAGCTCAGGTCTGACCTCAGAACAGAATAACCTCAGGTCTGATCTCAGAAAAGAATATCCTCGGTCTGATATCAGAACAGGATTAGGAAATGTTTGATATAAAAAAGAAGAATATCAGGTCTAATATCAGAAAAAAATAACTAAGGTCTGATCTCAGAACAGAATAATCTCAGGTCTGATCTCAAAACAGATAAATTTCAGGTCTGATCTCAGAACATAATTATCTCAGGTCTGATCTTAGAAAAGGATTTTATCATGTCTGATCACGGAACAGAATCATTTTTTTTTTTAAGCTCGGATGAGCATTTGTCATACACAATTATACAGAGTATAATGAGGAAAATGTGTTCAGGTCTGACATTTAACCCATCCAAGTGTACACACTTGGAGAACAGAATAACTCTCAGCTGATCTCAAAGCAGATTAATTCCTGGTCTGATCTCAGAACACAACCTCAGGTATGATCTTATAAAGGTTTCAAGTCCAACGCTCTGATCCAGAACATAATCATTTAGGTCTGGGTCTGATTTAAAACTAGAATCACCTCAGGTCTGATCTCATATCACATTGGGTCTGATCTCAGGACAGAATCAGTTCAGGTCTGATTTCAGTACATAATTACCTAATGTCTGATCTCATATCACTTTGGGTCTGATATCAGGTCAGAATCAGCTTGGGTCTAAACGCTCAGAGCATAATCACCTCAGGTCTGATCTCAACAGAATCAAGTCAGGTCTGATCTCAGAATCTAATATTATCAGGTCTGATGTCAGAACAGAATAATCTAAGGCCTGATCTCAGAAAAGAATAACCTCAGGTCTGATAGAATCTAGTAAGCTAATTCTCAAAAGGCTGCTATGATGACTTTTGTTCCACCCACTTGAATGATAAAGGTACTTGCAGTGTCCAATCTATACAGACTGTGTCTGTTCCCTGAATAGTGAGATCAAAATATACATTTAATGCAGGATCTAGAACAAATCTGATCGTGATTAAACCAGAAAAATGCAAAATAAATGAACAAAAACAATTTTTAAAACTTGGGCTCCTAAATATCCGGTCACTCACACCGAAAGCAGTTATTGTAAACGAAATGATCACAGATAATAGTTTTGATGTACTCTGTCTGACTGAAACCTGGCTTAAAATAAATTATTATTTTGGTCTAAATAAATCTACTCCACCAAGCTACTGTTATAAGCACGAGCCTCGTCAGACTGTGGTGGCGGCGGTGTCCCAACAATATATAGCGATATTCTCAATGTTACTCAGAAAACAGGATACAGGTTTGACTCATTCGAAATACTTATGCTCAATGTTAAACGGTCAGATATGCAAAATAAATCTGTCCTATCTCTTGCTCTTGCTACACAGCAAAAATTAGAGTGCTGAAATTCCAGTGTTAAACATTTCCGAGTTGATTTCAACACCCAGCGAGTCATTTTAACACATTCGGAGTAAAATGGTGTCCGGTGTTGAGTTATTTGACAGTGTTTGATCATCAGTGTTAAAACAACTCCAAAGAGATGTAATTAGTCTCCGCCCACACATTTCCGTTCATCGCTGGGGGAACCGCCGCCATTATCCATGGATTTTAATGGTAAGTAAAATCAATTAATGCTTACTTAAACTTTTATGATATGCAAATTAAATATCAGCATGTACAATAATACATAGTACGGTGCACAGCACACGCGGACAGATGTAGTAATATATTAAAATGTGGAAGTGAACAAAGTACAATGTGGCTAACTTTACAACTTGGGTTTTCGGAACGAATTAATTAGTGGTCGCGCCATTGTATCATCTCTCTATATAAACACGTAGAACTATATATCATTTTATAAACAAATGCACGCACGCACACATAACATTACACATACATATTAGTTAAACACAGTTTGGTCACAATTTAATTAGAAATTAAATTGTTCTTTACGAAGCTTTGTTTAATATCAGGACTGAACAGCATTATGTGTTGATGTGATTAGCTAGCTAGCTAACGTAACTTACTAAAGCTACATATCATTTTATAAAGGAAGGGTTTTACAAGCTCAAAGTGATTAAATAATTTAGACAAGGCAGTGTGGTGCTGACTGTTTTCACAGACGTTTGAGTTTTATAAATCTTTTAAGTATTATCAAGCAATCGAAATAAATAAATGAAAAAAAGTAATATTTCTGATCTTTGTGCTCGTCATCACAGTATTTGTAATATTTTAATACTTTCTGATTCTTTAGAATTTGCAGACTCCTTGTTTCCATACCTGAGACGTCTTACTCAAGCAACAGCTCAAGTGCATCGACTGTAGTCCCTAGCAAGAGACAAAGAACTGAGGAGACATCTGCATTGTCTCCTTAACAGGTTTGAATAAAGCTGGTTTTATATGAGTTCACCCAGAAATGACAATTCTGACATTAATTATCTCCAAAAGCATTCTTCTTCTCATGGCAACAAAACACACATGCCAAAGTTTTCTTGTGAACATGCGTTGGAGAGTTATATTTTGCACAAAGAACGTCTCAGGTTACATATGTAACCATAGTTCCCTGAGAATGGGAACGAGACGCTACGTCCTCTAGGGACGCTATGGGAACGCCTCCAGCGTGACCGGTTACCTGAAGCATGATTAAAACACCCAATGCACCTGGCATTGGCAGGTGGCTATGACGCAAGCTAATGAGCGTCTGCGAGCATAAAAGGGCACCTGTGGAACACATCATCCTCTTTTTTTCAAGGGGACCGACAGGAATGCCCGAGCATGGCCCAGAGGCGTGCGTCGCTCCCATTCTCAGGGAACTATGGTTACATATGTAACCTGAGACGTTCCTTCCAAGGGAACTTCTTCGCCTCTAGGGGACGCTATGGGAACGCTATGCCCACGCCATGCTGAGGGAAAGTGTCCAAAAGCTGGATTCCTAAGTCACAGACTTGAGGAACACCATCCCTGCTCAGCAGAACTAGGGTCAAAAGAAAACCCTTCTTCAGGCCAGCTCAAAGCTCGCCATCATAGACTAGCTCACGAGAGTATGGCTCTCGGAGTGGAAGTCTCAGAAAGCGACTCTCTGAATTGAGAGGAGACTTCTACACTCGGACGCTATGAACAACTAGTGAGGCTCAGGACGGAGCATGCACGTAGTACTGCCTAAGCGGAGCTCTGGAGAGTGGAGGTTTAGGCAGAATGACTCTCAAGCGAGAGAACACCTGGCACACTCAATCCAGGTAGGGGAACTCTTAAGAGTGGAGGTCTCAGCATGACGACTCTAATTGAGAGGAGACCTGGCCATACTCAGCGCCAGAGGCAGTTAGTGAGGCTCAAGAAAGAGCCTGTGCATAGTGCTGCCTAAGCGGAGCTCTATAGAGTGGAGGCTTCAGTAGAATGACTCTCTGACGAGAGGAAGCCTAACAACACTCAACCCTAGTTGGGGGGCTCTTAAGATTGGAGGTCTCAGCATAACGACTCTCTAAAGTGAGAGGAGACCTGACTACACTCAGCGCTAAAGACAGCTAGCGAGGCTCACAATAGAGACCTACGCATTAAAGGTGCTGCCTAAGCGGAGCTCTGGAGAGCAGAGGCTTCAGTAGAATGACTCTCTTAAATGAGAGGAAGCCTAACACTCGATCCAGGTAGGTAACTCTCAGAGTGGAGGTCTCAGCATAATGACTCTCAAAGTGAGAGGAGACCTGGCTACACTCAACACCAGAGGCAGTTAGTGAGGCTCAAGAAAAGCCTGTGCATAGTACTGCCTAAGCGGAGCTCTAGAGAGTGGAGGCTTCAGCAGAATGACTCTCTAAACGAGAGGAAGCCTAGCAACACTCAACCTTAGTTGGGGGCTCTTAAGAGTGGAGGTCTCAGCATACCCGACTCTCTAGCGAGAGGAGACCTGACTACACTCAGCGCTAAAGACAGCTAGTGAGGCTCACAATAGAGACTACGTGACTAAGGTGCTGCCTAAGCGGAGCTCTGGAGAGAGAGGCTTCAGTAGAATGACTCTCTTAAATGAGAGGAAGCCTAACACTCGATCCAGGTAGGGGAACTCAAGAGTGGAGGTCTCAGCATAACGACTCTCTAATTGAGAGGAGACCTGGCTACACTCAACGCCACAGGCAGTTAGTAATGCTCAAAAGGAGTCTACATTCTCCTATTACTGCCAGACGGAGCTCTGAAGAGTGGAGGCCTCAGCCTGGCTACACTCAACGCCAGAGGCAGTTAGTGAGGCTCAAGAAAGAGCCTTTGCATAGTACTGCCTAAGCGGAGCTCTAGAGAGTGGAGGCTTCAGCAGAATGACTCTCTTAACGAGAGGAAGCCTAGCAACACTCAATCCGAGTAGGGGAGCTCTTAAGAGTGGAGGCCTCAGCCTGGCTACACTCAACGCCAGAAGCAGTTAGTGAGGCTCCTCAGAGCCTACCTCCTTTACTGCCAGAGACGGAGCTCTGAAGAGTGGAGGCTTCAGCAGAACGGCTCTCTACTGAGAGCGAAGCCTAACAACACTCAACCCTGGTTGAGGGGCTCTTAAGAGTGGAGGTCTCAGCATAACGACTCTCTAAAGCGAGAGGAGACCTGACTACACTCAGCGCTACAGACAGCTAGCGAGGCTGCAATAGAGCTACATACTAACCGTGCCGTCTAAGCGAGCCCTGGAGAGTGGCGGCTTCAGCAGAATGACTCTCTTCAACGAGAGGAAGCCTAGCAACACTCAATCCGAGTAGGGGATCTCTTAGAGTGGAGGCCTCAGCCTGGCTACACTCAACGCCAGAAGCAGTTAGTGAGGCTCCTCAGAGCCTACCTCCTTTACTGCCAGAGACGGAGCTCTGAAGAGTGGAGGCTTCAGCAGAACTCTCTACTGAGAGGGAAGCCTAACAACACTCAACCCTGGTTGAGGGGCTCTTAAGAGTGGAGGTCTCAGCATAACGACTCTCTAAGCGAGAGGAGACTTGACTACACTCAGCGCTACAGACAGCTAGTGAGGCTCACAATAGAGCCTACATACTAACAGTGTGCCGTCTAAGCGGAGCTCTGGAGAGCGGAGGCTTCAGCAGAATGACTCTCTTAAATGAGAGGAAGCCTAGCAACACTCGATCCAGGTACAGGAGCTCTTAAGAGTGGAGGTCTCAGCATAACGACTCTCAAAGTGAGAGGAGACCTGACAACACTCAGCCAGAGAAAGCTAGCAAGGCTCACAATAGATCCTACACACTAATAGTGTGGTCTAAGCGGAGATCTGGAGAGTGGAGACTTCAGCGAAAGGACTCTCTTAAATGAGAGGAAGCCTAACAACACTCGATCCAGGTACAGGAGCTCTTAAGAGTGGAGGTCTCAGCATAACGACTCTCTAAATTGAGAGGAGACCTGACAACACTCAACGCTAGAAAGCTAGCAAGGCTCACAATAGATCCTACACACTAATAGTGTGGTCTAAGCGGAGCTCTGGAGAGCGGAGACTTCAGCGAAAGGACTCTCTTAAATGAGTGGAAGCCTAACAACACTCGATTTTTTTTTTTTTTAGCTCGCAAGCGCCCCTAGGGGGCATTGACGCATATCCGCTCGTGCCTCGATGTCAGCATAATTAACATGCTTATATCGATGGATGCGGGCTGAATATGGTTTACCGATCTTACTATGAATATCTGGAGAAGGAATGGGAGGCTCACGGGAGCTGGGAGGTTATGCCAGAGAGAGATCGCTCATCAAGTCTACTGTGAGCCACTCCCTTTTCGTGCATCCACTGTGGGTTTACCTAGCAGAAGCGCACGCTTCATAACCTCCAGCAGCTCTACATCGCGGGAAGCGCACCATGAGCCAGCAAAGCACTTCCTGCTGGATCAGAAGATGTAACAGACAATACATCTTCCTCCCGCAGTTCACTCGTCAGCCGCTGTCGGCGAGATGAAAAAATAATTTTTCTCTCTCTCAAACTCATTCGCAAGCTCATCATCTGCGATCGCCGCGAACTCAGTCTCTTCACTGCCTCAGCAGCGGCTGGACCCGAGCCGCTGGGGCAGATGATTGTCGCAATTCTCTCGAGAAAACGGGACAACCGAGAGGCGGAGCTTTTTCCCACAGAAAAGGCTCACAATGAACGCACTCCATTCCTCGAGAACAGAGCGTGCGTGCTCTTCGCCCAAACACATAACGCGATAGATTGCGTGGTGATCTAGTGTCAGACAGCGCTGACACGGATCGACACACCTCCAAAGCGCTTCTCAACAGACATATCTACTCACACTTCAGAAACAAGGTCCCCTGAAGGAAAAAAGAGGATGATGTGTTCCACAGGTGCCCTTTTATGCTCGCAGATGCTCGTTAGCTTGCGTCATAGGCGTCCACCTGCCAATGCCAGGTGCATTGGGTGTTTTTAATCATGCTTCAGGTAACCGGTCACGCTGGAGGCGTTCCCATAGCGTCCCCTAGAGGACATAGCGTAGAAGTTCCCTTCGGAAGGGAACTCATGTCGCTTCATAAAAATTGACATGGAACCACTGTGGTCTCATTATATATTTTAATGATGTATTCACTACATTTTCTGGGCCTTTAAAGTGGTAGTTGTGTGGACTGTCGGTGGAGTGTCAGAAATCTGTCACATTTTATAAAAAATATCTTCATTTGTGTTCTGAAGATGAACAAAAGTCTATTGGGTAGGAACAAAATAAGGGTTAGTATGCACGACATAATTTAATTTCTGGGTCTGTTGAAATTTGTGAATCACCATGCTCATGTTATTATTTTTATCAGATGGTTGAAGATGTGCCAAAGTTCAAGTCTCGTGGTGAAGCAGTACTACAGGAGTATCAAGAAACAGAAAACCCTTGCAGATGCCACAGGAAGACAAATGATTACGTACTGATGGCTCACATGATTGATACACAGAGGTATTTTAATTATTATTATATAGATTTTTAAAACCAAATAACTGCATGGCCATTGTGCAAATTAAGATAACTAGGTTGATATCTTCCCTCAGGCAAAGCAATCAGAAAACAGAATGATCTTAGCATAGTGATGCTGTTCCCTTCCTTCAGAGATCCATATTCCAAAAAAGGCTACGTAAGTTATTGTTTGCATCAAACTTTAATGTCGTACTTACAATGTTATGACATTTTCTTTGACATTGACAGTTTCTATGACATTGAAATTTGATTCTTTGATATTTTAGACTTAATATGACAAAGGATTAAAAAAAAATCTGTTTCAGGAACAATGATGCTGCAAGCAACACCGTATACATTGCCTGGCCACAGGAATATTTGGCAAGGAGCGATGACACCAGACAGTCCTCTACCTCAACAGGTAGATGAATGTTTAAAATGATCTCTGTTCTTAAACTTAAAAAGTATTCAATTTGAAGCTTCCCATTAATTAATGCATGTGAATCTTTGTCTTCAGTCTATGGCCAGGAAATTGCATCCCTTCTTTTAATCCCTTTCACAACTACCAGGAGGACTGAAGTTTCCAAAAAGTACATGCGATGCTGCTGAAAGCCATATAATCTATCACAAGGTATTGGCATTTTACAAATGTGTTGTGGGTCATTGTTTGACCAATCACTTTTATAAAGTTGTTTTCTTTGTGACCGCACATTATGTTTGTCTAATGTTCAGTTTTCATTTCATCTCTAGTCATGCTGCAGATTGGAGAAAGCACCTCAGCAACAACCAGCGTCAGCATCCGTACCTCCTTGCTGTTGGACGTCAGAAAAGCAACCGCTTCTACATTGCCTTGGATAAGCATCTCCTCCCATGCCAGGCAAACCGTTTCCTTGGAGCATTTGATAAACTTTTAAAAGCACATTTTGTTTTCAATTTGTCATATGATAGTGCACTTGTGAACTTTTACACATTCCTACACATTTTGATGAGCATCTGCTTTCAGAGTACTACGAAGTGAGGAAAGGTGTATTATACAAATGTCAGCGATTACATTTTATGAGCCATTTGATATTCAAAACTCGTATAGTGTTGAGGTTGAAAGTTTGTACCATTCCTTCTTTTGTAATGTTTTAATTTAACTTCAAATTGCACTGCAAGGGAGAATTAAAAATAAACATGTTGATGGAAATGTTGTTGTGAGTTGCAGTTGATTTAACTATGTTTTCAGTATGTTAATGGTGTTTTGTAGATCTTTTGAGACCACACAGTGAAACAAATTCTAACCACCTAAACCATGCAACTCTAAACAGTGTTATTTTTCTGTATCCCTTTTAGGGTTATTTTAAGACTTTATAGAGTCAAAAAAGAACTCTGGAATAGTGTTAAATGTTTAACTATTTTGAAAGTGTTAATTTAACTCCAGAAAGTGTGGAGCTATATAAACTCTGAAAAAGTGTTGAAATAATTTTCTGTGTTAATCAGTTCTGAGTTAATTCAACACTGGACTTTTTGCTGTGTACTGTGTATAGACCGCCAGGGCCATATACAGATTTTCTAAAAGAATTTGTAGATTTCCTCTCAGACCTATTGGTTAATGTTGATAAAGAGAACACATCTGCTCTGTGCTGCCTGCTTCACTGGACCCACTACAATTTGCATACCGCAGTAACCGTTCCACAGACGATTCTATTGCCTTCACCCTGCACACTGCTCTCTCCCACCTGGAAAATAAGAACACCTATGTGAGGATGCTGTTCGTGGATTATAGTTCGGCATTTAACACCATAGTGCCTGCCACACTGGTTGCGAAGCTCCAGACTCTGGGACTGAACAGATCTCTGTGCAGCTGGATCCTGGACTTCCTGATAGGCAGAAGTCAGGTGGTCAGAATGGGCAACAACACATCATCTCCCCTGATCCTCAACACTGGTGCACTGCAGGGCTGCGTCCTCAGCCCACTCCTGTACTCCCTGTACACACACGACTGTACAGCAACACACAGCTCAATGTCATCGTCAAATTTGCCGATGACACAGCGATGATAGGC
This sequence comes from Gymnocypris eckloni scoliostomus, assembly GCA_027564155.1. Taxonomy (NCBI): domain Eukaryota; kingdom Metazoa; phylum Chordata; class Actinopteri; order Cypriniformes; family Cyprinidae; genus Gymnocypris; species Gymnocypris eckloni. Next base: position 999,080 of record CM050413.1, on the reverse strand, counting down.
CTGATCACCCGACAACGATGAGATTTACAGAGAGAGGAGGTGAGTACCCTGACTAAATGGTGTCAGGAGAACCACCTCTCACTCAACATCGACAAGACCAAGGAGCTGGTGGTGGATTACAGGAGACAGAGCGGAGAACACACACCCATCACCATTGACAAGACACCTGTGGAGCGGGTAAACAGCTTTAAGTTCCTCGGCGTTCACATCACCGAGGATCTCACATGGTCTGCTCACACAGATGCAGTGCTGAAGAAGGCACATCAGCGTCTCTTCTTCCTGAGACGGCTGAGGAAGTTTGGAACGAGCCCCAGAAACCTCAGGTCCTTCTACACCTGCACTGTGGAGAGCATCCTGACCGGCTGCATCACCGCCTGGTTTGGAAACAGCACCGCTGGCAACCGTAGGGCTCTGCAAAGGGCCGTGCGAACTGCCCGCCACATTGTTGGAGGTGAGCTTCCCTCCCTCCAGGACATCTACACCAGGCGGTGTGTAAGGAAAGCCCGGAGGATTATCAAAGACTCCAGCCACCCGTCCCAGTCTGCTCTCTCTGCTGCCCTCAGGGAGACGTCTCCGCAGCATCCGATCCCACACTAGCCGACTGAGGGACAGCTTTTTCCCTCAGGCTATCAGGCTAATGAACAGTCAAAAATAACTCACCTACATCACACTCCCACTCACACAACATGCCATGCACTGCACTTTAACACAGTTCTACCGGACTACACGCACACACTGCACTAACACATCTGCTATCACTGGACACCATACAAAGCACATCCACGACATTGCATATGCATAATCTGTTGCACCTTTGCACAACTATCTGTTGCACAACCATCTGCTGTAAATTTATAATCTGTTGCACCTTCACACATTACTATGCATAGATGTGTACGTAATGTAGATGTGTACATACGGTGTATAATGTGTATTGGTAACTAAGTATGTCTTTATATTACACTGTGTGTACTGAGTATATGTATGTGTATTTTGCACATTGTCTTATGTACAGTCTGTAAATATGTACTGTCCATATGTAAATATATATATATATTTTTTTTTTGCACTGTCTGGAGCACGCTCGTAAGAATTTCACTCACCAAGGCACTTGTGCTGCGGTGATGTGACAATAAAAGTGATTTGATTTGATTTGATTTAAAGCACTAATTGTTGGATATTTTAACATTCACGTTGATAATACAAATGATGCGTTAGGACTTGCGTTTACTGACCTAATAAACTCTTTTGGTGTCAAGCAAAATGTCACCAGGCCCACTCATCGTTTTAACCATATGCTAGATTTAATAATATCGCATGGAATTGATCTAACTGATATAGATATCATACCTCAAAGTGATGATGTTACTGACCATTTCCTTGTATTGTGCATGCTGCATATTACTGATATTAACTATATGGCTCCGCGTTATCGTCCAGGCAAAACTATTGTTCCAGCCACTATAGACAGATTCACCAATAACCTGCCTGATTTATCTCAACTGCTCTGTGTACCCATAAATACAGATGAACTAGACACAATTACTAGCAACATGGGAACTATTTTCTCCAATACGTTAGAAACTGTTGCACCCATCAAATTAAAAAAGGTTAGAGAAAAACGTGCTGCGCCATGGTACAGCAGTTATACCCATTCTCTCAAGAAAGAAACTCGTATTCGCGCTAATGGAGAAAATCGATCTTGGAAGTCTGTAGAATTGCGTGGAAAAACAGTATGTCCAGCTATAGACAGGCTCTAAAAACTGCAAGGACCGAGTATATCCACAAACTCATAGATAATCACCAAAACAATCCAAGGTTTTTATTTAGCACAGTGGCTAGATTAACAAATAAACAGATGTCACCAGATCTAAATATTCCCTCACAGTTTAATAGTAATGACTTTATTAATTTCTTTACTGATAAAATAGATAATATCAGAAATACAATAACAAACGTAGATTCTACAGCGTCTAGTACTTCAGCTTCATTCATCGCACCCAAAGAAAAACTTCATTGCTTTACAACTATAGGACAGGATGAGCTAAATAAACTTATCACTGCATCTAAACCGACAACATGTTTATTAGATCCTGTACACACTAAATTATTAAAATAGTTGTTACCTGTAGCAGAAGAACCGCTTCTCAATAATATTAACTCCTCGTTATCTTTAGGTCACGTCCAAAACCATTTAAGCTGGCGGTTATTAAGCCTCTTATTAAGAAACCAAAAATAGATCCTTGTGAACTGGCAAATTACAGGCCCATCTCAAATCTTCCGTTTATGTCGAAAATATTAGATAAAGTAGTGTCTGCTCAAACATGCTCCTTTTTGCTAAAAAATGATATCTATGAAGAATTTCAGTCAGGTTTCAGGCCCCGCAATAGCACAGAAACTGCACTTGTTAAAATTACAAATGACTTACTTCTTGCATCAGACAAAGGCTGCATCTCGTTGCTAGTTTTACTTGATCTTAGTGCTGCGTTCGACACTATAGATCATGACATACTGATAGATCGATTACAAAACTATACAGGTATTCAAGGGCAGGCTCTAAGATGGTTTAGATCCTACCTGTCCGATCGCTACCACTTTGTTTATTTAAACAGGGAGTCATCTCAATTATCACCTGTAAAGTATGGAGTACCACAAGGATCTGTCCTAGGTCCTCTGCTATTTTCATTATACATGTTGCCCCTTGGTAATATTATTAGAAAATACGGGATTAGTTTCCATTGTTATGCTGATGATACTCAACTATATATCTCAACAAAACCAGATGAAACTTCTAAACTATCTAAACTAACAGAGTGTGTTAAAAATATAAAAGATTGGATGACCAATAATTTTCTCCTATTAAATTCAGATAAGACAGAGATATTACTTATTGGACCTAAAAACAGTACACAGAATCTCTTGGATAACAATTTGCAACTAGACGGATGTACTGTTACTTCCTCTACAGTCAAAAATCTGGGTGTTATGTTAGATAGCAACCTATCTTTTTAAAATCATATTTCCCATGTTACAAAAACAGCATTCTTCCATCTTAGAAACATTGCCAAGCTACGGAACATGTTAACTGTTTCTGATGCAGAAAAGTTAGTTCATGCATTCATGACCTCTAGACTGGACTATTGTAATGCACTGCTAGGTGGTTGTCCTGCATCTTCAATAAACAAGGTACAGATAGTACAAAATGCTACGGCTAGAGTCCTTACCAGGTCAAGAAAATATGATCATATTACTCCAATTTTACAGTCACTCCACTGGCTACCTATTAAGTTTCGTATCAGTTACAAAATATTATTACTTGCCTATAAGGCCCTAAATGATTTAGCTCCTGCGTACCTAACTAATCTTCTATCACGATACAATCCAACCCGCTCCCTAAGGTCACAAAACTCTGGACTCTTGGTAGTACCTAGGATAACAAAGTCCACTAAAGGAGGTAGAACTTTTTCATATTTGGTTCCCAAACTCTGGAATAGCCTTCCGGATAACGTTCAGGGTTCAGACACACTCTCTCTGTTTAAATCTAGATTAAAGACACATCTCTTTAGCCAAGCATTCATATAATGCATCTCACAATCTTGTACTGCAGTTATATCTGATCAAACGCACATTATTATGCTTTAGCTTGGGTTATACTGATAATTTCATCCAGGGTTATTCCTGGATGGAACAACTGCTACGCTAATTGTCTTTATTGTATCTCTGTTTCTGCCACGGGATTAACATCCCGTGGTAGCTAGGAATTACACAAGCTTCAGTCTGGATCCAACACTTAAACGATCTGAGATGACCAAACACCTGAGAAGAGATGATAACAACCCCTCGGAGGACCTCAGAGGAAGCCAAGCATCAACGATTATACTGAATTAACCAAATTTTGACATAAATGGTGGATCAGCACCTAGAGACAACCTCTACAGCCCTACAGTCTAGGACACATAGATGAGCCCCAGAGACAGATCTTCAGTGAGGAACTCGTCACTTAGACATCCATCGGGTAAAGACCACAGGAACCAGTGGACCACTTAAAATTTGACTTTGATGCAGTTGGAACAAACTACTGGTTCGTCTGGCCGGAGGGGAACTGGCCCCCCGACTGAGCCTGGTTTCTCCCAAGGTTTTTTCTCCATTCTGTCACCGATGGAGTTTTGGTTCCTTGCCGCTGTCGCCTCTGGCTTGCTTAGTTAGGGAATCTTCATTTCCAGCAAAATCATCGACTTGATTGCACAGATATTAATTAAGCTGAACTGAGCTGGACAATGTCATCACTAAATTAAATAATGAAATGCATTCAGCTGAAAATTGAGTGTTAAATCCTGTCATTTTACATTATTGACACAATTTGCCTATTTTGATATTGTGCAGTGCTTTGTTACAATTTGTATTGTTAAAAGCGCTATATAAATAAAGGTGACTTGACTTGACTTAATCTCAGGTCAGAATAGGCTTGGGCCTAAACTTTTAGAGCAGAATCACCTCAGTTCTGATCCCAACAGAATCAAGTCAGGTCTGATCTTAGAATATAATAATATTGGGTCTTATTACAGAACAGAATCATATCATGTCTGATCTCAACAGAATCAAGTCAGGTCTAGATCTCAGAATATAATAATATCAGGTCTGATGTCAGAACAGAATCACCTCAGGTTTGATCTCAGAACAGAATATGTTTGTGTCTGATCTCTGAATAGATTTACCTCAGGTCTGAAATAATCAGGTCTGAGGATCGTCTCCGGTCTGATCATAGAACAGAACTAGTTCTGGTCTGATTTATAAATAGAATCACCTCAGGTCTGATCTCATATCACATTTGGTCTGATCTCAGAATAGAAGTAGTTCAGGTCTGATTTCAGAACAGAATAACCTCAGATCTGATCTCAACAGAATCAGCTCAGGTCTGACTTGAGAATATAATCACCTCATGTCTGATCCAGGAGCGTAGCCAGAAAGGAGACTCTGGATGTGCATCAGAAAAACTGGGTGTGCCACATTTATTGTCAGATTAATGCGAAAAAAAAGCATGCTTATTGGGTATTAATATGTTAGTTTAACCATTTCATTTTTGTGTAGGCTACATGTGTCTGTTAACCTATTCTCCGTTTTGGATGTCTTTGAAAATCACTATTTTGTGTCTGCAACAAAGTGAGTGTGTGTGTGTGTGTGTGTGTGTGTTAGCTTGCGTGCTGTATATTTAGTATTATTAAACCTTTCATTTCTGCGTATGTCTGTGTGTGTGTGTTTGTATGCTTACTGTTTATTAAGCATTTTTAAACCTTTCATTTCTGTGTGTGTGTGTGTGTGTGTGTGTGTGTGTGTATGTGACAGAAAGAGAGACAGTTTTAATGAATTCTCCATTGTGAATGTGTTCTATTGTCAGCCCTGCATTTCACATTGGCCTACCAGGGGTCTCCAACCCTGCTCCTGGAGAGCTACCGTCCCACAGATTTCAGCTCAACCCCAATCAAACACACCTGAACCAGCTAATCACAGTCTTCAAGGCTACTTGTTAAATTCAGACAGGTGTGTTGGAGCAGGGTTGTAACTGAAATGTGCAGGATGGTAGCTCTCCAGGAACAGGGTTGGAGATCCCTGAAAAGAGAAGACTTGCAAAGAGTATTGTCACCTTTCATTTATTTCAAATATATCTGCAACAAAATATGTGTGCATGTATGTCCGTATATGAGTGTGTCTGTGTGTGTATCTGTGTAAGCAAGCTTAATGATTATTAATATGATAGTTTAACCATTTCTATTTGTGTGTGTGTGTGTGTGTGTGTGTGTGTGTGTGTGTGTGTGTGTGTGCGGTGTGTGTGTGTTTCTGTGAGCCTATTGTCCATTTTCGATGAGTTTCACTGTCAGCTATGCATCCAGCTGTTGGCCTAGACCCTAAAAGCATACCACCTTAGGCCTTAAAATTCTTGATCCCTGGTTATCGCTGTTTGCAGCTATATTTTTGTTGTTGTTGTTGTTTTTTTCCATTTTCCGAAGCTTTCTCGCTCAAGAGGGTCACCGACAATCACAGTATAACCTACAACAGCTCTTTAACTGCGCTCTAGTCAACCGCGCTCACTGTAGCCTAATCATTAACTACACACATCATAAACCCCTTTTAGGCAAGTACAATTTGTCACATTTTAATAAGACTAAACTCCTATTTAACCTAATGATCACAGGTTTAATAAAAATACATTTTAAGTTTCTAATTATAACACCGCATTTCCACGGTTATTCAAACAACGAACAAATTATACAGTGAGCAAAGCACATTTACTTTATCAAAGAATAATCATTGTCTTCAGTGACTAGGCTATGTACAAATATTTTATGTAAAAACAGATGTAGCTGCTCTACTAAATAAAAACAAAATGCTTTTAAATAATCCCTCCTTTTATTAAATCATTAACATTTTGCACATCCTGCAATGGTGACTTAAACTGTACATGGGCCTATAATGTTCTTTTGAAATGACTTTTGGTGCAATAAACAATCTTGAATAGATGTCTTGCAAGACACATTAGAGAAAGCAGTAAAATATTTGTTATACATTACATTCAGGATCGCCAACAACATAGCAGAGTACATTTAATGGTGCCTGTTAGCTGCTCAAAGGGCGAGACGGCGTGGTCTGGCATTGAATGCCTTAATTATGTTATTATTATTATTATTTTTTTTGAAAATAATTTAAAATTTTAATTACATTTTAAATTAACAAATATTGTAAGCACTGCTTAATCTGTAAATTGTGAGGTCCCGGAACAAAGCGGGGTAATGTATCCGTCCGGCAAGTTTTTTTATATTATTATTGAACTTTCAAAAATACAAAATTCAACAGCAAGTTCATATATATATGCTTTTATTTATGTAGGCTACACAGAGAAACAATACATAGAGAAACAAGATGCGCTTTCTGCCGTCTCATGCAGTCTCCGTGAAATGGAGCGCGTCACAGCAATGAACCGGCTACTTTATTAAACGAACGAACGAACGAACCAAAAAATTAAAATCTTTAATTACGTAGTCGGAATGAAAAGGTGCATTTCTATATTAAAGTCAGCGTCGCATTCTGCAACTTTATCTTTTCAGCCGACACTGACTGAGAAGAAATCACTAGTTTATTACCGAATAATTAAAATGTTTTATTTTGCCTTTCCCCCAACATTCATAATCATTAGCCTACTTTTGCCGTTGCACGCTTTTAGACGCGCTTACGGAATAGGCTATACGCCTATATATTAAAGGATGGTTAGTAGCCTAAGTTATTATATTAATCAATTTATGTGTGACTATTGAAATCTTTAGTCGGGGACAGGCCTTCTTGGCACAAGGAATCGATAAATTTTTTAAATAAAATGCTGTCAATTCGAAAAGTGCGCCTGCTAATCACGTCACGTTATATTGCAATGCAGAGTTATGAATGCGTAATAATAAGTAAAATGTTTTTAATTTATTTCATTTCTTATGGGTGCAATGGCGGTGCTTTGGTCTTTCTTGGGGGTGCTGAAGCATCTGCTAGCCCCTCCTTTGCGCTGCCCATGTTTATTACGATTAAAAAAATAATAATTCTGCATCTGATTTTAGGTGTGCCAGCTGCCACTGTGGGTGGCACCGGCACACCCTGGCACACCCGTGGCTACGCCCCTGGTCTGATCTCATATAACCTTTGGTCTGATCTCAGGTAAGAATCAGCTTGTGTCTAAACTCTCAGAATAGAATAATTGCAGGTCTGATGTCAGAACAGAATAATTTTGGATCTGATCTCAGAATAAAATAGAATAAATAATAGAATATAATCAAGTCTGATCTTACAACACCTCAGGTCTGATTTCAAGAATTACCTCTGGTAAAGGACAATGAGCCACCTAACACAAGCAAACTGCCAAATGCATTAATTTCCCAATCTTTTTTCTTTATGAGTTCACAGTGCTGCTCATCTACCCTGACCTAGTATAGTATATTAAAATCTGATTAAAAAATAAATGACATGATGTCATTTTAACCTTCTGAAATTCCCACCAAACTTCAGAATCCTGCAGCTTTAATGAGAACTGAGTATGTGTGTGTGTCCCCTACTGAGTCTTGGCATCACGTCTGAGAATCTTCCCTCTCGTTCTTTCTCTTCTCTCTCCCTTTCTCTAAATGTCCATCTGTTCTTTTCCTCTGGGCCCTTATTATTAACTTCATACAGGGGTTTCACTGCCCTCTCCTCTCTTCTTTTCGCCCCCCCCTCTGATTCTACTTCTATTCTCTCATTTCTCCTGACTTCTCAGTGATTCCAGTGTGTTTCTGGGCTCGGTTTCTAAACACACACACACACACACACACACAAGGAGAGAGAGAGAAAGATTCACTCCACACTCTCTGGAAACTTCGGCACCATTTTGTTTTGTTTCCAGCAGGTGTTGAGGTGTAAATAGGTCACTGATCCGGATCCGTAATGGTGGTTGAAGAAAGTTTGCGGATTGATTTTTTTGTGGAGAGTCGAGCAACTGAAACAAAAAGGGACTCTAGAGGCAGGGAGTATCTCCAGCCCGATCCGTCCCATGACCCCACAGTCACTCCAGATTCCGGTTCATCCAGGCGTGACGGCCGCACACAGAGCATGTTCACACAGACAGGTGAAAAAAGCTCTTACTGCAGGCACATGTAAATATTGCAGAGCAGAAATGCTTGTGTTTGTAATGCATCCATCTCTGACGCATTAATTATTATTTCTTCAACATGCCCAAATATCCACATACTCCCATGAGAATTCATTATTTTGATTAATAACCTGTGTTTTCCAGCCTATATTTTAATGGGAGAACGTAACTGTTTTATTATTTATAATAATTATTTTGTAGATTGTCTCTTGTGGTGAGCTAAATTTACATTTCAATAAAATTTCACATTTGAGTAGCAGAACAGCAGCAGGGAAAGAAAAAGTTTGTTTGTCTCACATGGGATCTAAACACACACACACACACACACACACACACACACACACACACACACACACACACACACACACACACACACACACACACACACACACACACACACACACACACACACACACACACACACACTCACACACATACACACACACACATACAAACTTAGCCCTCACAGGAAACTTGTTGCATTTTACAATTTCAAAAAATTTTAAACCTGTTTTACGGTTTTTGAGATTTTGTCAGGTTTAACACACACACACACACACACACACACACACACAGACACTGGCAGTAATGGTGGGAGATTTATTATAAATTATATTACTCATAAATATAAATATAGTTTTATTTTACTATATATAAAATGTTATATTATACTATAGTATTTTATGAGCTGAAAATAATGCACATCACACTGTTTATCAATTTTTGCCTAGAAAACCACCTCTGGCTCTGCTCTCTAAAGTCCTTTTTCTAGAATTGACTAAAAACTCCCTCTAACTCTAGCACTCTCTATTCTAATTCTATTCTTTAAAAATGTCCCTTTTATGCAGCATAGGTGTCGATATAGCCAGGTAAAAGTCTTCCACATATGCTTAAGACTATTATGAAAACATTTAGATGAGCATACATTTTTGACATGATCATAACAGGTGTGTGTTTTTAAACAGTCCACATTTTTAAAGATATAGTCTTGAGCAGCACCATTAGGAAATAACACCAAAAGAGAAAAAAAGGTCACATTTTGTCACTTCTGTGCTGAACTCGACTGCGTATAGTGTTTAACACTGATGTCATTCACGCATCAGAATGAATGTAAGAGAAAGCACATATCTTACCTTTCTGAAAACTCTTGGTCACATCTGCAAGCAAATAAAGAGAGAAGGGAAAGAGAAAAATAAAGAAATGTCAGTAAATGAGCAAGTAAACAAGGGAATATTGTGAATAATGACCACGGCCTGTAAGAACACAAACCCTCCTGAACCTACAAAACCTCATTTATCTTTCTCTCCATCTCTGCGTTTGCTCAAGTTACTCTGGGAGACTTTCATTGCTCTAACTATTCATTTTGAGCTCGATTTATGTCTTATTTTGAGATGCCACGGTTCATTTCTGTAGAACAACAGCAGGAGGAAACGAGACTGAAGAACAATGAGAGCGAGTCGATGTGTTTGTGTGAAATTATATTTAATAGGTCACTCCAGACTCATTATGTAAGAAGGCCAGAGAGCAGCTTCAGCGTAAAGACATCCTGAGAGAGAATCCGTCACACACGCTCAGGTCGAGTTCAGGTGGCTATGAAAGGTAATTACTCTTATTAGCTCACAACTATCAAAACTAGCCAGTGAAATGAATCATGCTCAGATCTGTGTGTGAAAGAGAGGGTAATATGTATTCATTCAGGTGCTCGTGGAAATACATGTGAAATTTATCTTCATGTCACTCATGTTTGAAGGATCCGCAGAGACGCTGGAGCTCAAGAACAAAGATGCCATAATCAGATTATCCCTTAAAAAACACGGTCAAAAGAACGGAAGAAAATCCTCATTTCTCATTCTCACCTTCATGTGAAGCTCCTTTCTGGATTATTTTAACCGTGACCTCCAACCAAACACCTGCAGCGAATGCAAGCACGCGTCCGAATATTCAGACAGAATACATCAAACAAACTCAAGATCTGTGTAACGCATTTTCTGGTAGTGTGGAAGCTTCTGCCAAATGCATCTCAATGGGTCCTGCACACTGTAGAGAGAGGGTACAAGATTCAGTTCAGGTCTCGTCTGCCTCTGTTCAATGGGGTATTTCCCTCTTTGGTGGGCCCCGAGCAGGCTCTGGTAATGGAACAAGAAGTAGATACTCTTTTGAGGAAGGATGCCACCGAGGTGGTCCCTCCTTGTGACAGAATCAGGATTCTAGAAGAAGTTCCGAAGAAGGATGGGGGGATTGCATCCTATTCTAGATCTGAGATTATTGAACCGCTCGGTCATGAGACTCAAGTTCAAGATGATAACTATCAAGCAAGTCGTGTCCCAAATCAGGTCCGAGGACTGGTTTGTGACGATAGATCTGAAAGACACTTACTTCCATATATCCATTCTTACTCAACACCGGAAATTCCTAAGGTTTGCTTTCAGGGCCGTGGTTCCTGTCACAAGGCCCTGTGTTGGGGGCTCCATGTCCTCACGTAACACTAACGACGGACGCCTCTCTCACAGGCTGGGGAGCGGTCATGAGTGGTCACTCCGCCCTAGGTCTGAGGGAAGGTCCCCATCTCATGTGGCACATCAATTGCTTGGAGATGCTGGCAGTATTTCAAGCTTTGAAACACTTTCTCCCAGACCTGAGAGGCCATCGTGTGCTAGTGCGCACAGACAATACGTCGGTGGTCTCTTACATATTGGTTGACTTTTTTGCGTCTCACGAGACCTCACAATGTCCATTCTGGTTCTCTCGAACTCATCCAGCTCCATTGGGGCTGGATGCCATCAATCTGAACATGGCCAAGTCTTCTTATGTACGCCTTCCCCTTCCGATTGCTCTGTTTCCGGGAGTTCTGGAGTAAGACTCTGCATGGGAGATTCCCATCTGGCAGGATCTCCTCTCTCTCAGCCGGGGGGTTCATTATTTCACCCCCGTCCAGAGTTGTGGGAACTGTGAGTGTGGCCCCTGAGGGGGCACAACTCATAGCTTCCAGGCTCTCAACTGAGGATGTTGAGACGTACTCCAGTCCAGAGCTCCCTCAACAAGAAAACTGCCCTTGAAGTGGATTGTTCACTTCATGGTGCGAAAATCGTCAGCTGCTCCCAGTTAACTGCCCAGTTGGTAAGTTCTGGAGTTCCTGCAGTAACAATTTTCCACAGGTTGGACCACCTCCACCTTTAGAGTGTTCGTGGCGACCATAGGTGCTTACCACGTCACTTTGGCTTGATAGTCATTAGGGGTGTTACCCGTTGGTACAAGTTTCTTTCGTTGTACTTGAGGCCAGGAGAAGTATGGTATCGCGCCATATTTTCAGATGCATTTGTCCGAGCTGTGCTTGTCGTGATTTCATACTACATTTATTAGGGCTGTAACGATACACCAAACCCACGATTCGGTTCGTATCACGATTTTTGACCCACGATTCGGTTCGTATCACAATTTTTTCGTGGGGGGTGGGAGAAAAAAAAAGAAAGATTTTTTAAACAATATTTTTTATTAAATAACATTTGAAAAATCTTTATAAACTGAACACCAAAGAACAAGATTAACTATGCAAATTATTAACAATATAAATAGCCATATATAAAATAAATAAATAGCCAAAGCTATAACACTTCTGTTTTCTTTGTAACAAAATACTGTTGAAAAACAAACAGAACTAAACTCCATTGTGGAGATGATTCGAGCATGTTGAAAATTCTTCTTCAATCAAGTTCCCCTTCATGGGAACTTGAACTGCGTCTAGGGATCGCTATGGGGAACGCCTTCAGTGTGACTCGTGTCTGGAAGATACATATGTAAAACACCACCTGTTGGCGGCGACAGCCCATGACGTCACTACTGGCGACCACAACATAAGGACCGCCGGGAGAATATATCATCCTCTTCTTCGTCTTCACTGACTGGTCTGTTTGAAGAAACGTGCATTCTGGTAGGAATACAGTTTTCCTTTATTATCATGGTGAGCACTAGCAAGGCGTTCAATAAGTGTGTGGATCCGTGTCCTCGTTATTTGCGATGACACACACAATCTTTGCGTCTTTTGTTTGGGCAAGGAGCACGCACGCGATGTCCTTGAGGGGAAAATCTGTGTGCAACTAGCTCAATTTTTGCAGGCAGGCGTCACATGATTGGAAAGGTAGTCACGGGGTGTGTCGCGATTCTCCCTTATCACACCGCGACACAGGATCGTGGATCTGAGTGTCGCGATTTCGGTTTCATATCGCGTATCGTTACAGCCCTAACATTTATGCATTTAGCAGACGCTTTTATCCAAAGTGACTTACAGTGCATTCAGGCTATACATTTGTATTGTCAGTATGGGTGTTCCCTGGGAATCGAACCCACAACCTTTGCGCTGCTAACGCAATGCTCTAACCACTGAGCCACTGGAACACTAGACAGGCATTTGTCAGTATGGTGGCATGGGCAGTGTTGTTCCCAAAGCGTTCATTGAATTTTCATTGAAAACGTAAAAGCTGTTCCTGCACTGAGAGTCACTTGAAAGGGAAACACATGAGCAAACAGATACAGATAAGTTACTACTGGCATAAAAACAAATAAAAACAATAAATGCAAATCAAACTGTGTGTAGTGTAGACAGGAGATATGAGATTAGAGCGAATGGAATATTAGTGCAAATATCTGAGCTCTGAAACAATGTGCACTGTGTTCATTTTCACGTGAGCAGTTCATGATCTGCTGTTTTCAGTGTTTCAGAACGGCTCGCATCATACTAAATGCTGCTCCACACAGTTACTTTGCTTACAATGCATATTTGAAATTAGTTTTCTGCCAAAATGAAAGCTCAACAATTTAGTATTTTAAAAAGCATAGATTCAGACATACATATTAGTATTGAAATGTTTTGTATAACATTTTTTTTTATTATTATCATTATGTACAGTGCAACTGTAATGTGATTATTGAAGCCGCTGCATTAGTTCAGAGAAATTGATTTGATAGCAGTCATGTTACGCTCAGCACTGTTTAGAGTCGTGTCTCATCCAGAGCCAGCTAAACACACGTCTGCTCCGATTGTGTTTCAATTAGCACGTGACAGGAGCATTACCTCAGTGCATGTTTCACTTTAACCTGACCAGCAGACCGTTAAACCAGCTGCCTTTAACACTATAGAGCCAAGATGGCTGCTGGACCGACTCAAACCACAATAAACAGATAACGAGAGAGAGAAAGAGAGGAGAGAGAGAGAGAGAGAGAGAGAGAGAGAGAGAGAGAGAATAAATTGACAATTTCAAGTCTAATATTCTGCTGGTGTTCATTTGCAATGTGAATCGCGCAGAACTTCATAAACACAGTAAGCAATGGATCAAACATTAATACAGCAGAGGCGCCGAAATCCTGCCACAACTCCCTGAGCTTAGCATTTATATGACACATTATCCAAATGAGATGAGGTAAACATAAAGATTATATTTCCCCCTCACAGAACTGCTGGAAAAACACGTACGCAAAAATAATCAGATCAAAATTCAAGTCAGACTATCAGTGTTAATAAATGACTCACTTCTGCTGCTCCGTTCACCTGTGTGTGTGTGTGTGTGTGTGTGTGTGTGTGTGTGTGTGTGTGTGTGTGTGTGTGTGTGTGTGTGTGTGTGTGTGAGTGTGTGTGTGTGTGTGTGTGTGTGTGTTCATGATCCAGCTATACTTGTGGGGATGAAATTGCAAAAGTTGCCTCATTAAAACAACTCAAATAACAAATTGTCCTCAAAAGCAAAAATGGCCCAAAGAGACTCGATAATGTCCTTATTCACTTGTGAAGGGCCAGAGGCTGAGCGGCTCAACAATAAAAGTGTCATCACAGTCTGCCATATGATTTAATACTAATTAACACGCCACTCAACTCAGTCACAGTATTTGGCAAAACAGCCTTACTTTTAAAGTTGTTTTATTAAATAAAGACATTTTTTTGGCCAATTTGACATTTTCAAATAAAGTAAAATTCTCTCCAAATGCTATTTTCACTCTGTAGTTTTGTTCTAAAATGCCTTCTCTTATCAAATCCATTTATGTTCCACTATGTTCTCAAAACTATTATGTAACACTATTATGAGACCTAATATTTCAGGTTTGAATTTGCAAAAATGGGAAATTTTGGGGAGGCCCCCCCCTCCCCTTTAGACATTTTTGTTGTCATTTTTGCAAATTCAAACCTAAAATATTTAGGAATGTGACAATGCACATGGTTTGAAAGAGAAATGCCATGAGCTATTATTATTATGATTATTATTATTTAACAACAACAAACCTCACATCATTACTAATTGTGATGTGTGATTTATTGCAAGCTTGTGGGACCGAGGCAGGTCCCGGTGGAGCAAAAGGGGTGAAGGGCTGAAGCACAGCCCATAATAAACCAGGGTGATACCTCACCAGGCGGAGCTGAAGGGATGAGAGATCTCAGCAGATACAGGGGGATGACGGCCCATGAGGGAGTCAAGGGAGTGTGGAGTAGGGGTCGACCGATATGTGTTTTTCAGGGCCGATACCGATTATTACAGATCAAGTAGACCCGATAACCGATATTTTGAACCGATATCGTGTCTGGTGTAAAATGAAAATGAATGCCAAAATTAATAATAACAAGAGCTCTGACAAAAAAAACTTTCTTTAAATGCTTTTAAACATGTCTTTAATTCTGAAAACTGTTAATAACAACAACATTAAATAAACAGTAATATTAATAATATTAATAATAACATAAGTACAGAGATCACCCAGAAGCATTCTGTAAACATTTTGTAAAACTTAAAGTAAAGCGTATTTAGCGTGTTATTGTGATTATTCTCAACAAAAGTTGTAATAATTGTTGTAGTTGTATTACGTATACAGTAATATATTCGCTAAACCGAACTTATATTTTGACAGGTTGCCATGAGGACCTTTTAAGTTTCTGTAGCCTATGTATATATATGATATGACGATCGTTTTACTCAAATGAAACGGTCAAATGCTCATGAAGTGACTCTCCGAGCAGTTCTGGGGATGTTGTTCACGTATTGATGTCCTCATTTGGTGAGGCGGCAGATGCTGAAAACACCGCGAGCATCACGCTCGGTATGTATGTGTGCAGTAAATGAAACCACTCGTCTGTGTCATTCATTAACAGAGATGCAGAACATGCAGGATTCATATTTAAAGTGTTTTTGCGGCTTAATATTTATAGATACTAGTCCATAGCGCGAGTCGATTTAAGTGTACTGACCTACTTTTGATTAATTCATCCAAACTTCGACATTCCGTGACATTCCACGTTATACGGTAAAGTCCATTATATGACTGCATTCCGCGATTCCGCCCGCATTTTCCGCATCGCGGACATCATAGAGGATTGTGATTTATTACAACTTCAGCAACGTCTGCTGCTGCTTTACCTTTGAGAGACAACTGATGCGTGATCACTGAGGCAGCTCCAGTTAGCAAGTGCTTCGGTGTGAGACTGCCTTCAGTTTTCCGGCGTTGATTGGTCGGACTCGTGACTCTCTACATATCAGATGGCGGTGGGCGGAGATTGCTCTCAGAGATTGAGAGATCGCCTCACTCTCACAGAGTGTTGAGCTCAGACAGGCTGCATCGAGCCAAATGGTGCATTTAAACATTAAATAGTTTCACCTGTATTATTTATTCACCAATAAATAATGTCACCTGTAAATAGTATGTTTGTTTGCATAAAAAAAATAAAAAATAATTATCGGCAAATCTGTTTTTAAAATGGCCAGGCCGATAATCGGTCGACCCCAAGTGTGGAGCTAAGATGGAAAGGATGGGTTAACAAACCGAGGTGGAATACAGGACTTGAAGTAGAGGTCTGTTTTTTTAATCCCGCTCCCACGAGGTTATATTCCACACCCGGCTGCTCCCGCAATATATTAACTCTTTGTACTCCCGCTGTCCGCTTAGACTAATTTTCTTCCCGACCCGACCGTTCCCGCTAAATTTAGATCTCGTTTCCAGAATCTCACATTTCAATTTCTACTACTAAGAGAGAAATAGACTAATAAATAAAAGTGTAGAATGAACAAAACTGTATTTGTAATTTCCCTATTTTTCTATTTGATACTGTAAAGTATACAAATGATGCGTTAGGACTTGCGTTTACTGACCTAATAAACTCTTTTGGAGTCGAGCAAAACGTCACCGGGCCCACTCATCGTTTTAATCATGCGCTAGATTTAATTATATCGCATGGAATTGATCTTACTGATATAGATATCGTACCTCAAAGTGATGATGTTATTGACCATTTCATTGTATCGTGCATGCTGCGTATTACTGATATTAACTATAAGGCTCCGCGTTATCGTCCAGGCAGAACTATTGTTCCAGCCACTATAGACAGATTCACCAATTGTAACAGATTCACCAATAACCTGCCTGATTTATCTCAACTGCTCTGTGTACCCATAAATACAGATGAACTAGACGAAATGGCTAGCAACACGGGCATTATCTTTTCTAATACATTAGAAACTGTTGCCCCCATTAGATTGAAAAAGGTTAGAGAAAAACGTACTGTGCCATGGTACAACAGTTATACCCATTCTCTCAAGAAAGAAACTCGTATTCTTGAGCGCAAATGGAGAAAAACGAACTTGAAAGTCTTTAGAATTGCGTGGAAAAACAGTATGTCCAGCTATAGACAGGCTCTAAAAACTGCAAGGACCGAGCATATACACAACCATTTACATTTACATTTATCAGACGCTTTTATCCAAAGCGACTCACAATTGCATTTTAGGTTATACATTTTTCATTAGTATGTGTGGGAATCGAACCCACAACCTTTTGCGCTGCTGGCGCAATGCTCTACAACTGAGCCACACAGGAACACTCATAGATAATCACCAAAACAATCCAAGGTTTTTATTTAGCACAGTGGCTAGATTAACAAATACACAGATGTCACCCGATCTAAATATTCCCTCACAGTTTAATAGTAATGACTATGAATTTCTTCACTGATAAAATAGATAATATCAGAAATACAATAACAAATGTAGATTCTACAGCGTCTAGTACTTCAGCTTCATTCATCGCACCCAAAGAAAAACTGCATTGCTTTACAACTATAGGACAGGATGAGCTAAATAAACTTATCACTGCATCTAAATCAACAACATGTTTATTAGATCCTGTACCCACAAAATTATTGAAATAGTTGTTACCTGTAGCAGAAGAACCGCTTCTCAATATTATTAACTCCTCGTTATCTTTAGGCCACGTCCCAAAACCATTCAAGCTGATGATTTGAACGGGTATTCAAGGGCAGGCTTTAAGATGGTTTAGATCCTACCTGTCCGATCGCTACCACTTTTTTTGTATTTAAATGGGGAGGTATCTCAATTATCACCTGTAAAGTATGGAGTACCACAAGGATCTGTCCTAGGTCCTCTGCTAGTTTAAATATACTTGTTGAAACTTGGTTATATTACTAGACAATACGGGATTAGTTTCCATTGTTATGCTGATGATACTCAACTATATATCTCAACAAGACCAGATGAAACTTCTAAACTATCAAAGTAAACAGAGTGTGTTAAACATTTTAATAATTTTCTCCTATCCGCTTCCTAAAGGTCGCAAAACTCTGGACTCTTGGTAGTACCTCGGATAGCAAAGTCCACTAAAGGAGGCAGAACTTTTTCATATTTGGCTCCCAAACTCTGGAATAGCCTTCCTGATAGCGTCCGGGGTTCAGACACACTCTCTCTGTTTAAATCTAGATTAAAGACACATCTCTTTAGCCAAGCATTCATATAATGCATCTCATAATCTTGTACTGCAGGTATGTCTGATCAAACGCACATTATTATAACTAGGAATTACAGAAGCTTCAGTCTCAATCCAGAACACCCGAGAAGAGATGATGCCAACCCCTCAGACAACATACACAATAACCATATTTTGCCATAAGTTACATATATTAAGTTTCTACAATATATAACTATATTTAGGAAACTGAATTTCCTGTAAAGCTGCTTTGCAACAATTTGTATCGTAAAAAAGCGCTATACAAATAAACGTGAATCGAAAATTTAAGTTAATCGTAAGGTCGCTTTGACACAATCTGTATTGTTAAAAGCGCTATATAAATAAAGGTGACTTTACTTGACTAGAGTAACCACTATGGATGTAACGATATTATTGTGATATCACGATAACAAAATTGTCTCCATATTATTGTGGTCACATGACGGTATGAAACAAACGGTCTCCTGGGCAAACAGTGTAGTTTTTAAAATATAATAAAACTTCTTATTCAAACATGAAAGGTCTCTAAAATTGTGTTTAAAACCGAAAGCACTATATGCTTAATCCCTTCATCAAGTCTGTTTACTCTGCGTGTTTCAAAGTGAAGCGTGCACTTTGTTCATGTGATCAGCTCGTGTTTTCCGCGCATCAGACCAGCTCCATTCAGAGTAAGTGAATGTAGTCAGCGTGCTGTGAGTTTAGCGCACGTTTAGGAATGCACTAGTTATGCTTTATTGTCATGGCAGATGATTACCGCATTTCACTAGGTTGGTAGTAAAACGCATTTTGGTTTTCGTAAACCTGTTTTCACTGAAGCTGGAAATTCCTTCATAATAAAAGCTCTACTGCCGTTACCATCAAAACTAAATCTTAAAGTGCAGTATGAATTGCTGACTGTTAGCGGTTTAAATATGGGGGTGGGGGGTCCCTGATAGAGAAGGAGGATTTGAACAAGTGCTAGATCCATATTATTGGCAAGTATTATGTTCTTTCATGGCTTGTCAAGCAATAATGAAAGTGATCTGAATAGGCTATGGCACTAATTGCAGGAACAAATGAAACTGGAATAAAACACAGGAAAACTAAGTGAAACAAACTAAGAGTCCATGAATCCAAAAAAAAAGACAATGCAGCGCTATACATTGCTCCATTTAGGTTTAGTAGAGATCACAATTTATACTTTACAAGTTTTTATTAGCAAAAGTAAAGGTTTAATGAATTCAACCTTGATCTTTCTCGGTCACTAAACCTTATATCGTACTGTAAACCTAGATGTTTAAGGTAGTTATAGTCCAGTACTTTGGGCCAAAGGTAGGAAAATGTTACTTATATTAATAATATTAATATATATTTATCATGATGGATAATGGTGACTCCACACTGATTTCAGTTTAGAAGTGTGTAACTAAGCAGTTTCTTTAAGCAGCTTGATTGATAATTGATCACGTCTAATCAATGACTGGACACACTGGAGCCACTGGAGAAAATGACTGACTCCAGCTGTGTGTGTGTGTGTGTGTGTGTGTGTGTGTGTGTGTCAGAGAGGCGAGAGAGAGACTAAGTGTGTGTGTGTGTGTGTTTGTGAGAGAGTGATGTGTGTGTGTGTGTGTGTGTGTGTGTGTCAGAGAGGAGAGAGAGAGAGTGTGTGTGTGTGTGTGTGTGTGTGTCAGGCGAGAGAGAGAGAGAGGAAGTGTGTGTGTGTGTGTGTGTGTGTGTGTGTCAGTGTCAGAGAGAGAGACAGATGTGTGTGTGTGTGTGTCAGAGAAGAGGATCTTGTGTGTGTGTGTGTGTGTGTGTCAGTGTGCGAGGTGTGTGTGTGTGTGTGTGTGTGTGTGTTGTGTGTGTGTGTGTGTGTGTGTGTGTGTGTGTGTGTGTGTGTGTGTGTGTGTGTGTGCATCACAGTCACATTTTTGGTCAACAAAACTTTCAGCTACTGGCCTCAATCAGCTCACTGACATCCATCAAATCAACACACACACACACACACACACACACACACACACACACACACACACACACACACTAAACTCAGACATTTTTGCAGACTGAGACACTTTTGACTTTAAAAGTCGTTAAAGCATGTGTATTTATACCTCTGTTTCCATTGTTTTGCTCTCTATGTCATGTGCTCCAGCAGACTATCACTGCCCTGAAGGACTGAATCAGATTGACACTCATATATACAGTACATACACTGTAAGTGTAAAGATACAGATACAAAGACAGAGCAACAGTAAGATCAGAACTGATCTGAGGTCAGATCACCGCAGCACTTCTGGATCAACAAACATCTGCATTTTCCTCATGTTTGGAAAGAGTTGATTCATAAACTAAATATTATATGAGCTGTTTTATTTTACATACATTATATATTAGATTTGCAACACTTACAAACATTAGGAAAGCAAAAATCAAGCCTGTTGTTTTGGTTATTTCCCAGTGCTAACAATAAACAAATTAAATGCATGCATGAAAAACGGTTTCTCTAACATATTGTCAGGGTTGGGGTGAATGGAAGAGAGCGAGGACCCAATCGCTGGAGGAAAATAGGCTTTAATTAATAATAACAACAAACAAAACAAATAAAAACTACCCGGTAGGGAAAAAACAGACTGGCTGGCTAGCAGGCAAGGCAGGGCAGGACAAGGCTGGACACAGATGACATCTAACATTTGGTAACGAACCCACATGGAACTGCAAACACATTGAGATTTTAAAGGGAGCAAATGAGGAGGGTAACGAGGGAAAACAGCTGGGGAAAATTCATCAATAAACAGGTAACAAGATGGGTGGGGTCAAGACAAATTGACACAATTTGCCTATTTTGATATTGTGCAGTGCTTTGTTACAATTTGTATTGTTAAAAGCGCTATATAAATAAAGGTGACTTGACTTGACATGCACGTGGCACACAGAAAACTAGGACAGAAGCCACGTGTTCAGACAAAACAAAAACACAAGCAAACAAATTACCAGCCATGTGCAAAACAGGACATGAACACGAAGCTAATGAGAAAACTCATAAGCCACGTGTTCACACAAGACATGACAACATGAAAGCACGCAGCCAATGAATATACAAGCTGCGTGCCACACAGCACAAGATATAACACGAATGCACGCACACTCACACAAACAGACAGAACGTGGAGCGCGAGTGTCCGAACCCCGTCATGTAACCGAAACTCAAGACATGAGTGCCGGGATCCGAACACCACGCTTCAACATGAAACAAGGCATGCAGACGAGAGAGCACACAGCTCGAGCACACTCGAAGCCGCGCGCTCACATGAAACCCAGACATGACAGGAGTATCAGGGCTCTGTCACGTTCTCACACTCTCATTGGCTGTTGCTCATTTCTGATGGATTTCAAACACTCATTTTCACAAAATGGTGTTCAATGGATCAGACATTCAAACAGGTCTGAAATCTGTCAGTGTGTGCGAGTGCTGTAGTGTAGCTCAATAAAACTGTAAAGTGGACCAGACTTCATGATAACAGTCAAACGTGACAAGATCCTAACCAACATACGATTCCTCTGGCAGTCAAACAGCAATCAGGAGATGAACTCTACAAAACAACTCAAAACAGCCAGAGGAAAGTTTTCACGCTGCAAGCTGTTGTGAAAGCGGTTATCAAGGACCTGACGGATGTACACACACACACACACACACACACACACACACGACAGCTCAGCACTGCAGAAGTTGACGTTGTGCGGGGAGAAAGCAGCCGTCAGAATCTCGGAAACTGACTCAAATAAAATAAAGCGATGCACACCTGACAGATAAAAATAAGAAAGTTCTGAGAGACTCAGGCTTTTGTCTGC
The DNA here is from genome assembly GCA_027564155.1 of Gymnocypris eckloni scoliostomus. Classification (NCBI taxonomy): domain Eukaryota; kingdom Metazoa; phylum Chordata; class Actinopteri; order Cypriniformes; family Cyprinidae; genus Gymnocypris; species Gymnocypris eckloni. The sequence goes on along the minus strand of CM050413.1, from coordinate 976,825 downwards.
CGGCGGATCTGATCTGCTCTGCTGTCAGAATGAAGATCTGCCTGTGATCCTACCGACTCTCAATGATGCCTGTTTCAGGCGGCTCGTTTACCATCACAACATGGGATTTAACCTTCATAATGGCTTAATTACACGAGATGAGAGACAGGTGGAGATACGTGCTGCTCTCCAGATTATAGAGCTAGTATCTAGATCAGTACATCATCTGAAGAAGTGAGTGATGGAGCGATGTAGTAATAGGGTCTTCTCGATGATCGCTAGGACATTGTTATGCAGTTTTAAACACCACTGTGCATTATTATCCAGCTAGCAATGGATTAGCAACAGCCTAGAAACCATGAACAACAACCTGGCAACCGCATAGCATTGATATATGGTTGCTGCTGTTTTAAATGATTGCTATTCAATATGTTCACGCACATGATTTTTTTATTATGCACCTGCCCTCTCTTGTTTAGATTAAATTACATCTAACTAGGATGTTCACAGCCTTATGAAAAGAAGTGTGCTTAATTAGTGTACTTGAAATAATAATAATGAAAAATAATAAAATATATACATAATAAAAAAATAATAATAATAATTGCACTTTGCAGATAATGTAATGATAATTAAATAAAATACCATAAGACCCACTTAGGTGCAGTTCGCTATAGTGTGAAATTAAGTTTTTGTATTTTAGCATGCTTGAGTTTACTAAGATACCAAATCTCATGTAAAGTACTTGATTATATTCGAAGTGTAATGTGTTATTTGATATTCACTGTTCTCCATCAGAGAGCTGAGTAAGTACAGATGAGGTATAGAAGAGAAAACGTCCACACTGAGATCGTGAGACAGACCGTCTGCCTCTCTGCCATCACTAGTTAGTCTCCTTTCTGCTGATCTGTGTCATTTCTCACTCGCTGCAGAAACACCAGGAACACTGGACACCAAGAAGGATCTTCCCGTCCCTCCGGCTCATGCGAGTGTGCTCAGTGAGCGCTTTAGGAATTAATTAGAGAGCGATGAGACACCTGAGTGTAAGTGACTTACTAGACATCACTGTAACTGTATCGCCGCTGCCATGACAACATCACTGTTACTGTATCACCGCAGCTGTGACAACCTCACTGTAACTGTATCAACGCTGCCATGACAACCTCACTGTAACTGTATCAACGCTGCCATGACAACCTCACTGTAACTGTATCACCGCTGCTATGACAACATCACTGTAACTGTATCACTGCTGCAATGACAACCTCACTGTAACTGTATCACCGCTGCTGTAACAACCTCACTGTAACTGTATCACTGCTGCAATGACAACCTCACTGTAACTGTATCTCCGCAGCTGTGACAACCTCACTGTAACTGTATCACCGCTGCCATGACAACCTGTCTGTAACTGTATCACCGCTGCTGTAACAACCTCACTGTAACTTTATAACTGCTGCAATGACAACCTCACTGTAACTGTATCACCGCAGCTGTAACAAACTCACTGTAACTGTATCACTGCTGCCATGACAAAATCACTGTAACTGTATCTCCGCAGCTGTTACAACATCACTGTAACTGCATCACAGCTGCCATCACAACATCACTGTAACTGTATCACTGCAGCTGTGAAAACTCACTGTAACTGTATCACCGCTGCCATTACAACCTCACTGTAACTGTATCAACGCTGCCATGACAACCTCACTGTAACTGTATCACCGCAGCTGTGAGAACCTCACTGTAACTGTATCACCGCTGCCATTACAACCTCACTGTAACTGTATCACCGCTGCCTTGACAACCTCACTGTAACTGTATCACCGCTGCCATGACAACCTCACTGTAACTGTATCACCGCTGTCTTGACAACTTCACTGTAACTGTATCACCGCAGCTGTAACAACCTCACTGTAACTGTATCACCGCTGTCATGACAACCTAACTGTAACTGTATCTCCGCAGCTGTGACAACCTCACTGTAACTGTATCACTGCTGCCATGACAACCTGTCTGTAACTGTATCACCGCTGCCATGACAACATCACTGTAACTGTATCTCCGCAGCTGTGACAAACTCACTGTAACTGTATCACTGCTGCCATGACAACCTCACTGTAACTGTATCACTGCTGCCATGACAACCTCACTGTAACTGTATCTCCGCAGCTGTGACAACCTCACTGTAACTGTATCACCGCTGCCATGACAACCTCACTGTAACTATATCACCGCTGCTATGACAACCTCACTGTATCTGTATCACCACAGCTGTGACAACCTCACGTGTCAGTCTCTGTCTATTTCTCTCACAACTAGAGAGAAAAAAACTAACATTTACATGTGATTGAAAGTAGTGGCCCATCACAGCAGTAGAGACTAGAGTGTGTGTGTGTGTGTGTGTGTGTGTGTGTGTGTGTGTGTGTGTGTGTGTGTGTGTGTGTGTGTGTGTGTGTGTGTGTGTGTGTGTGTGTGTGTGTGTGTGTGTGTGTGTGTGTGTGTGTGTGTGTGTGTGTGTGTGACAGTGTAGTGTAATGCATAGGCGTCTGTCATTGTTTACCAGCAGAATTTGTGAGCAATCTCCGGCTTCACAGTATGATCCAAGCTTACACACACACACACACACACACACACACACACACACACACACACACACACACACACACACACACACACACACACACACACACACACACACACACACACACACACACACACACACGCAGGGAGAACAGATGGTCCAGGTTGTTATGTAGGCACAGAAAATATCCTACATTCTGTGTGTGTTTAGCATGTAAAAATCACATTTTGTCCTCCACAGAAATGAAACACTAAATGATAATTTGCCCTGACTGGACATGAATGCAAGACTTCATTGCAAAGCACATTTGATATTGATAGAAGTTGTTTTAGGATTTAGTGTTAGATCACTCGTTTCTAAGGACTCACAACGATTTACATGCATCCCTTATTTTCACGGAGAACAATATTTATTTTACTTATATAAAGTTACACCAGCAACATCACAACACGCAACAATGATTTTCCTTTCTTCCATTACACAAGATATCCGTTTGAACAAACTTTCTTTATTATTCATCTACATCTCGCCGTACCTATTCATATCCAAACCCGCCTATAAATACTGAAAAATATCCCACATGCCTCCCTGCCAGCTGTTTCCACACACGGTTGGCACACTGTGTGCTCACACACACACACACACACACACGGAAGACAGTCGTGAAAGTGATAGAAGTGAGTTCATCTAATAATCAATGTTTCTACTTCCACGCAGAAACATAACACACCTCTACAAGAGTCCCCTTCATTAGAATTAATGAATATAGACATAAACTCTCAGCTGTGTTCGGACCAACACTCATATGCACACTCTTAATTCATTTCTTACCATTTATTAATGTTGCAGTAGTGCTATATTCAGCTTTTTGAATTTTATAATTTTTTATTAAAATGTTCAACCTAAAGCATAAAAAATGCAAATATATACTTTGCATAAATATAAATATGTTAAAACTAAACAAGATATGTTTTTTGCTTCATCTCATTATGTCCAACAAACAAACAAATTAATATGTTTACAACTAATATTTCTAATAAATATCCTGACTAACGTGTGAGCATGTTCTGTTGCAAATGTGTATCTTTAATCAATCCTATGAATTTCCAAGAGCCCCGAATAAACTCAGTGAGCGAGTCAGATGTGGATTCAGTTCATTCAGTGAGAAGCTCGTGAGAGTCGTTTGTTTGTGAACTGAACCCTTGCACGTGCTTTTGTGTGCGAACATGTCTTTTTTATTTGATCACATTCATTTCAGGCTGCAAGCTCAGGTATAGAATATCTTTCGCCATGCTGTTGATTTGCTTCACAGCTGAAAAGCTGTTGAAGAAATGCACTAATGAGACAAAACTATGAAATATATAGAAACACAGAAAGGTGTGTGTGGCAGTTAAGAGTTAGTAGATAGAAAACGAAATCATTAACAAAAAAAAAAGATGCATGAAGAAAGAGATTTTGTGTGTGTTCAGAACAGAAAAGAGCAGAGCAAAGCCTGAGAAATCTCACACTAATGCCATTTATCATAACATAATTATATGTCAATGTGTGTGTGTGTGTGTGTGTGTTATGAATCAGTGGGATGTGATGAATGTTCCTGTCATCTGTGTGTGAGCTTCAGCTGTTCTAGTCGCTGACTTTCAGAAATGCGTCGGCTCATACAGAACACAGCACTGCTGCTCAATTAGCACTGCTCCGCCGTGACCTTTGACCCCGTCTCTCACCGATCACGCATCATCCAGACGGCTCTTTCAAACGTACCTGACCTCCACAATAATGTACAGAGATGCACAGGCGTCAGCGGCAGGGACGTTTCTGGTGTGGTCTTGTTAGTGTGTGTTATAATGAGTGGACATCCAGCACTAGAGTGTGTAACGTGTCGCTCTTCTCTTCCGCTCACGCTCATATTTATTGCGTGCTATCTGTTCTACTGAATTCACAACATCCATAAATCCAGCAGTCCAGTAGCTCAAACTGTAAAGCAAGAAGACAGAGGAGGTTCGATTCCATCAGCTGATTGAATGCAATGCAAATTTGATTATTAACTGCACGCTATGAATGGTTAGTTAAGCATTAGTAAATAGTCAGTTCATCCTTTATAAAGCATCGTCCCAACATGAATAGTATTTAGTAAGCAGTTTATGAATACAGCTATAAATGCCTTGTTCTTGATTTATAAGCATATCTATTACAAAGCAGATTTAAAGGCTCAGTTATCTTCCTACAGGATACAGAACTCAGAAATATTGATTTCAAGATGCAAAAAAATGAACTGTACAATTGTACAAAAATTTGTATTATACATTAGTTTTCTATGAAATTGCAGCGGTTTATTTACATTTTTTATCAAGTGCACTGTCATTTCTGATGATTCTGTGTTGTGTTTATTTAACTTCTCTGTTTGGGAGATAAATGAGTGTTTGAATATAATTATAAATGCTTTACGAGATATAAATATTCCTCACTTTAGATAAGCCCTCAAAAAATAGATGGCTGGTAACTACTAAATGTTTTATAACTACCTGACTTAATCATGAATTACAACAGAAATATGTGTTAATGAAGCATTTATTAACACGCTGAACAACTATTATGATGTGTCTAAATAATAAGATTTATACATTTATATAAATAGTTTATTCATAATTTACTTACACTTTCTAAATGATCGTATGAACCACTTAAAATTCTTAAATAACTGGTTTGTAAATAATGTGATAATTTAGAAATGCCAAATTGATTGTTAATAAAGTATGACAATTCAATTATTAAACATTATAGATATGCTCAAGAACAAAACTTGTATAGCTGTATTTATAAACTGCTTACTAATGACTGTTAATCCTGGAACAATGCTTTATAAATGATGAATTGACTATTTACTAATGCTTAACTAACGATTGATAGCGTGCAGATTCTATAAAGTGTTACCGATTCTACAGCTGAGTGTTTTCAATGCAAACTGCTGGCTTGTGTTTAAAATACACTTGACTTTTGAAGAAAACAGCCTCTTTCCCTGCGAGCGGCCGAGCGTTTGAGGATCCGGCTGACAATTACAGGACGACGAGCTACAGATGAGAGCGCTGATGCTCTCATCTCATCGCAGAAGTGCGTTCACACAGCAGCAGCAGAATCCGGTCTCACTCCTGATTCACACAGTGAGGTTCAGCCGGGCTGATACTGGCCAGATTCAATGTATTCAATCAAGACATTATGAGCAATTCATGACAATCAGAAGAACAGAAAAGAGCCGTATCATCAGTTCATATACTGACAGTACTCTGTCAGTGTTGCTTTTGTTTGATATTTTAGGACTCGATCTCTTGATTTCGGACTTTGTTGGTGGTTTTGCTGAGACTCACAATATGATTTCATCTGCAAATCAGCTTTGACACATGCTCGCGCATAACTATATCTAAGTCAAATACACCGTATTTCTCATTTACAATTTGATGAATACAACTTATATTCACTTTTTGATGGGTGGACAATCCTGCTTATTTGTACATGGACTTATGAGTTGTTGTATGAAGGGGACATTTCAAATAAAGTGGTCCTTAATATGTGAGAATACAATTATTGTGTCCCAAATCATAAGAATTTGGTGGTAGTGTGCCAAATCTAGTCTGTTTTTCCTTCAGCTGTTGAGCCAGCCTGGTTTGCTTGTGTTAACCCCGTTCTGATCATTTTTGACCAAAACGTATAACATATATATATAATATAAATATAAATAAATTACTTTTGTGCATTTTTTAAAGAGACCAAACACAAGTCTGTGCTCCAAGCATTCAAGATTTATGACAGTTTAAACTTATGAAATTTAAATTAATTTTATTGCTATGCTCAAAAAAGTGGTTAACAGGTTCATTGCTATTCAATAAATATAATTTAGTACCATAAAATCCCCTACAAACACAGGATAAAATTATAACTAAACCAAAAAAAAAAAAAAACTGTAATATTGGACCAGCAGGTGTTGAGTGGTTTAAGCTGGTCTCTAAACCGGATCAGCTGATCCAGCGAGTGGAAACAGACCGGTCTCTGTGTGTTTACTCACTGTTTCTGTCAGCTGCTCTCGTTTCCAGCTCAGATGTGACCCGATGTACTGAACTGTGATCGCCGTTGACCCAAGAGGACTTTAATAACATTATTATGCTAATAATCAACGACCTTTTATCTACTGCCAAAACAATGAAAATCAGTACACACCCAGACCAAATTCATGTTGGACCTAACTGATAACGGAGACCAGAACATAGAAGCAACATAAAGTTTTATTCTAACAGAAAAAAGACTTCATGTAAAATGGATCAGGACACAACTTTAATTTTGATTGGCTTTTCATGAAGCAGTCTGACATCCCTTCTGATGTCAATTACAGTATTTACCTCTTCATTCTCATTAAATGGACTGTTATCTAACGCACTGCCGTGGGCACGTCTGCCGGATGAGAGGATATTTCTGCTTCTGTTTAACTGGCACTTCAATCCCAGATTCATTTCTGTTTTTAAGAGCAAAGCGCTCGGCGGCCGCGGGCGGCTCCGAATGAGTAAACATTTCATCTCATTGAGAAAGTCAGAATTATGATCTGATGCCGCGTCCTGGAGGCCTTCTGACCAGGCCATGGAAAATCATGCAAAATAAGCCCTGGACGCTTTCTGCTTGAACGCCTCATAAATCAAACATCTGCTTTTGGTTTACAGATGAGCTGGAAGTTTCATTAAACACACATATGAAAATCTGCCAGACCATTCCAGCATTATTCATCCTAATAAACATCTCCTGAATCCAGACTGGACTTCAGGAACTGACCGGCAGAAGAACCTTCATCATCTCTCCATAACCCATAACCCAAAAACCATGATTCATGAAAACAAGGACAGGCACAAAACCGTGTCATGTGTTGAAACTGACCCTACCTTACACTGTAAAAATGATTTTTCAAATAAAGATCATTGGAGTATATTTAACAAGAAAATACTATTTCAATCTTTCTGCTCCAAAATGTCATGTTTATTTCACTGGTATGAGTTTGTTCTTAATCGTTGTTTTATTATTTAATTTTTTATCAATTAAATATTGTTATTTCTACACTAGTAAAACCCACAACAACAAATCAAATGCTGTTAAAAAATTCACTCTCAGAAACTGCGAATACATGTTACATGAAACATGAAAAACAAATAGTTTGTACTGAGTTTGTACTCAACTAAACTTGTTTTTCTTACAGCTTTAGAAGCTCAAATTAATATATATATGAGTCAAACAGATAATTGTTCAAGCGTGA
>CM050413.1:958978-966478 GCA_027564155.1 Gymnocypris eckloni scoliostomus | reverse complement strand
GTGACGCAGTTCTCTAACAGACTGTAATTATTAGGAAAGCCAGTTTGCAAAGATTCATTAAAAAAAACGTATACTCACTTATTCTGTAGGTGAAGCTGAATCACAAATTATTCATGCGAACTTAGACAGATGTATGTAGATCGGGGGCGCATTTCCTTAAAAAAACAAATGCCCAGCATGTTCAGCAACTCAGATGTCGGGAGTAAATGACGACTACTATGTTCATTATTACATCCAACAATGAAACACTTAAATCGCTTGTCTTCCCCTGTTCCATTGCCGAAACAATGGCGGACAGCTCAAAGCTCACTCAGGGCCGGTCTCGGCTAAAAACCAAAGACTGACAACGCTGTCAATCAACAATCGTGGGAGGGGCCTGTGCAGAACTACATCATTCTGCCAGGAATCTGTGAACGGCTTAATATGAGAAAGGCCGTTATGTTCAAACAACATGTAAAGGTGCATTTTGCATTCGATGACCCCTTTAAATGCACTAAACTGCAACTTAATCATTACAAATATACTAAAATACATGACATCAAATTTCAATAGAAATGCCATTAAAGTATGTTTTAGTTTATCATGCATGCTCATCGGTTCATTCAGCAGTACTTTAACCATATTTCAAAGACAAGAGATGTAATTATGAAATTGCATGTAAAGATGTACTTAAGTCCTGCAAATAACATGCAGTAAAGTGCCTGGAGATATGAATTTAGTTCACACTGAATTAGGCTATATTCTTTTAGTAATATATATGCCTAAAATGTACTTTTTCACAAGAGACTAATGACTTTATTGGAACTAATTGGCTGATGGAGCAAATTAATTAAACAGTTATTGTGGAAGAAGTCTAAAGATTGCCCTGAAAGACTGTACCCTAAAAATGCATCACAATTAAGGAAACAAGAATGTATATACAGGTGCTGGTCATATAATTAGAATATCATCAAAAAGTTGATTTATTTCACTAATTCCATTCAAAAAGTGAAACTTGTATAATGTATACATTCATTCCACACAGACTGATATATTTCAAGTGTTTATTTCTTTTAATTTTGATGATTATAACTGACAACTAATGAAAACCCCAAATTCAGTATCTCAGAAAATTTGAATATTACTTAAGACCAATACAAAGAAAGGATTTTTAGAAATCTTGGCCAACTGAAAAGTATGAACATGAAAAGTATGAGCATGTACAGCACTCAATACTTAGTTGGGGCTCCTTTTGCCTGAATTACTGCAGCAATGCGGCGTGGCATGGAGTCGATCAGTCTGTGGCACTGCTCAGGTGTTATGAGAGCCCAGGTTGCTCTGATAGTGGCCTTCAGCTCTTCTGCATTGTTGGGTCTGGCATATCGCATCTTCCTCTTCACAATACCCCATAGATTTTCTATGGGGTTAAGGTCAAGTTTGCTGGCCAATTAAGAACAGGGATACCATGGTCCTTAAACCAGGTACTGTTGGCACTGTGCAGGTGCCAAGTCCTGTTGGAAAATGAAATCTGCATCTCCATAAAGTTGGTCAGCAGCAGGAAGCATGAAGTGCTCTAAAACTTCCTGGTATACGGCTGTGTTGACCTTGGACCTCAGAAAACACAGTGGACCAACACCAGCAGATGACATGGCACCCCAAACCATCACTGACTGTGGAAACTTTACACTGGACCTCAAGCAACGTGGATTCTGTGCCTCTCCTCTCTTCCTCCAGACTCTGGGACCCTGATTTACAAAGGAAATGCACAATTTACTTTCATCAGAGAACATAACTTTGGACCACTCAGCAGCAGTCCAGTCCTTTTTGTCTTTAGCCCAGACGAGACGCTTCTAACACTGTCTGTTGTTCAAGAGGGGCTTGACACAAGGAATGCGACAGCTGAAACCCATGTCTTGCATACGTCTGTGGGTAGTGGTTCTTGAAGCACTGACTCCAGCTGCAGTCCACTCTTTGTGAATCTCCCCCACATTTTTGAATGGGTTTTGTTTCACAATCCTCTCCAGGGTGCAATTATCCCTATTGCTTGTACACTTTTTTCTACCACATCTTTTCCTTGCCTTCGCCTCTCTATTAATGTGCTTGGACACAGAGCTCTGTGAACAGCCAGCCTCTTTTGCAATGACCTTTTGTGTCTTGCCCTCCTTGTGCAAGGTGTCAATGGTCGTCTTTTGGACAACTGTCAAGTCAGCAGTCTTCCCCATGATTGTGTAGCCTACAGAACTAGACTGAGAGACCATTTAAAGGCCTTTGCAGGTGTTTTGAGTTAATTAACTGATTAGAGTGTGGCACCAGGTGTCTTCCATATTGAACCTTTTCACAATATTCTAACTGATTAGTTGTCAGTTATAATCATCAAAATTAAAAGAAATAAACACTTGAAATATATCAGTCTGTGTGGAATGAATGTATACATTATACAAGTTTCACTTTTTGAATGGAATTAGTGAAATAAATCAACTTTTTGATGATATTCTAATTATATGACCAGCACCTGTATATATTAAAAAAAACAATCTAATCAGTAAAGCACTCATTCATCATTAGTCTAGAGGACCAGGCTCGTGTCGAGAACAGCAGATCACAGCACAGATTCGTCTTCACCTCATCTGCATGATTCGTTTAGTTAATCAGACACTAAACTAACACAGACCGAACGTGTTTGAATGACTGTCAGTGAGGAAGACGCTTCTGCATGATGATGCATCACCGCTGAAACTGACCGACCAAACGCTGCTCTATATGAAGAAGAAGAGGCTTCGATGACATCCGGAGAAAATGAAGCTCGTTTCAGAGCTGGAGCAAGTTTGAACTTTTGATGAAATATAGCAAAGAGAAAACTTGTATTGTGTTTTTTTATACAATAATGTGCACGGACAAATAATTCACAATAGAACTTAAATTACGAAAATGAAATCTTGATCTCATGTTCATCTTAAGAGACTGTGATCATGAAATCTCATATACAACTGATCCATAATCAAAAGATGACGTTAAAATGACCAGTCAGATATAAACACTGTTACGTTTGAGGTCGGGGATCAGTTCTTAAAATAAGTGTCTTCTGCTCATCAAAGCTGCATTTATTTGACCAAAAATACATTAAAATATAAAATATTATTACAAACTTACAAAGCTGTTTTCTATGTGAATATGTGTTAAAGTGTAATATATTTCTGTGATAAAATCTGTATTTTCAGCATCATTAATCCAGTCTTCAGTGCCACATGATCTTCAGAAATCATAATAATATGCTGATCAAGAAACATTTATGATTATTATCAATGTTGAAAATAGTCGTGCTGCACAATATTTTTGTAGAAACTGATACATTTTATTTTTCAGGATTCACAGACAATACAACAATTTTAAAAAGCATCTATTTGAAATAAATCTTTTGTAACATTATAAATATATATTTTTTGAGCAATTTAATACATAATATAAACATATTACTTTCCTTCAAATAATAAATCTTACTGACTACATACTTGTGAACAGTCTTGTACAAACTGTATATATTTTCTCTACTTCTGTTGAACACGCGGGTTTGTTCAGTGTCTGATATGAGCCGCATTTAAAAGGCCACATGAACAACGACACACACACACACACACACACACACACACACACACACACACACACACACACGAATGAGTTTTAAGCAGAAAATTGGATTTGGCCAACATTCAGCGGTGGTGTGAAGGCATCCGAACACATACTGTAATCATCGCCAGAGCAAGTGACCCAAAGACAGGAGAAACACACTGACGAGTTCATTAATAGCCTGCTAATTAAATTCCTAAGATGAAGAGAAACACGCCGTCATAAAGATCAGAAACTGTACTGTAAGATCCAGTGAAACGCCATGATGCAGGCCGCTCTGATGACTGCTGGAGAGTGAGAAGTGCTTTCATGAACAGCTTGAGCTTTTTATTCAATGCCTTCTGGACAAACACTCTCTTTCTCTCTCTCTCTCTCTCTCTCTCTCTCTCTCTCTCACACACACACACACACACACACACACACACACACACACACACACACACACTCTCACACACACACACACACACACACACACACACACACACACACACTCTCACACACCCACACACACAAAAATATATGCAAAAAATATAAATAGTTGCATTCACATAAATATTAAATTTGTATCTGCTTAATAGCCAAATTAATAATAATAATACATTTTATGTAAGGTGCCTCTCAAACCACTCAATGAATGAATGAATAAATGAATGATGCATTTATATAGCGCTTTATTGTGTATGGTTGTACACCCAAAGTGCTGTACAATCAACCACCACCAGTGTGCAGCATCCACATGGATGATGCGACGGCTGCCACAGGACAATTGCGCCAGTGCGCTCACCACACACCAGCTACAGGTGGAGAGGAGAGAGAGACATAGAGCCAATCAAGTGTATGCTCACCACACACCAGCTACAGGTGGAGAGAGAGAGTCATAGAGCCAATGAAGTGTATCGCTCACCACACACCAGCTACAGGTGGAGAGGAGAGAGACATAGAGCCAATCAAGTGTATGCGCTCACCACACACCAGCTACAGGTGGAGAGGAGAGAGAGTCAAAGAGCCAATGAAGTGTATGCGCTCACCACACACCAGCTACAGGTGGAGAGGAGAGAGAGTCATAGAGCCAATGAGTGTATGCTCTCACCACACACCAGCTACAGGTGGAGAGAGAGAGAGTCATAGAGCCAATCAAGTGTATGCGCTCACCACACACCAACTACAGGTGGAGGAGAGAGAGTCATAGAGCCAATCAAGCGTGTCGCTCACCACACACCAGCTACAGGTGGAGAGGAGAGAGTCATAGAGCCAATCAAGCGTGTGTCGCTCACCACACACCAGCTACAGGTGGAGAGGAGAGAGAGTCATAGAGCCAATGAAGTGTAAGTGCTCACCACACACCAGCTACAGGTGGAGAGGAGAGAGTCATAGAGACAATCAGTGTATGCTCTCACCACACACCAGCTACAGGTGGAGAGGAGAGAGAGTCAAAGAGATAATCAAGTGGATGTGCTCACCACACACCAGCTACATTGAGAGTCATTGAGACAATCAAGTGTATGCTCTCACCACACACCAGCTACAGGTGGAGAGGAGAGAGAGACATAGAGACAATCAAGTGTGCGCTCACACACACCAGCTACAGGTGGAGAGAGAGAGAGTCATAGAGACAATCAAGTGTATGCTCTCACCACACACCAGCTACAGGTGGAGAGGAGAGAGAGACATAGAGCCAATCAAGTGTATGCGCTCACCACACACCAGCTACAGGTGGAGGAGAGAGAGTCATAGAGCCAATCAAGTGGATGTGTTCACCAGACACCAGCTACAGGTGGAGAGAGAGAGAGTCATAGAGCCAATCAAGTGTATGCGCTCACCACACACCAGCTACAGGTGGAGAGGAGAGAGAGTCATAGAGCCAATCAAGTGTATGCGCTCACCACACACCAGCTACAGGTGGAGAGGAGAGAGAGTCATTGAGACAATCAAGTGTATGGCTCACCACACCAGCTACAGGTGAGAGGAGAGAGAGACATACAGCCAATCAAGTGTATGCTCTCACCACACCAGCTACAGGTGGAGAGGAGAGAGACATAGAGCCAATCAAGTGTGTCGCTCACCACACACCAGCTACAGGTGGAGAGGAGAGAGAATCATATAGCCAATCAAGTGTATCGCTCACCACACACCAGCTACAGGTGGAGAGAGAGAGAGACATAGAGCCAATCAAGTGTATCGCTCACCACACACCAGCTACAGGTGGAGAGGAGAGAGAGTCATATAGCCAATCAAGTGTATCGCTCACCACACACCAGCTACAGGTGGAGAGAGAGAGAGAGTCATAGAGACAATCAAGTGTATGCGCTCACCACACACCAGCTACAGGTGGAGAGGAGAGAGACATAAAGACAATCAAGTGAATGCTCTCACCACACACCAGCTACATGTGGAGAGGAGAGAGAGTCATAGAGCCGATCAAGTGGATGGTGATTATTAGGATGCCATGAATGACAAGGGCCAGTGGTGGGAATTTGGTCAGGACACCGGGGTTACTCCCCTACTCTTTATGAGAAGTGCCATGGGATTTTTAATGACCACAGAGACTCAGGACCTCGGTTTAACATTTTATCTGAAAGACGGTGCTTGTTGACAGTATAGTGTCCCCGTCACTACACTGGGGCATTAGGACCCACCAGACCACAGGGTGAGCACCCCCTACTGGTCTCACTAACACCTCTTCCAGCAGCAACCTAGTTTTCCCAAGAGTCTCCCATCCAGGTACTGACCAGCTCAACCCTGCTTAGCTTCAGTGGGAACCAGTCTTGGGCTGCAGGGTGATATGGCTGCCGGTGACTCAAGGTCATCGAACATCAGGAACAATAAAATAAAACAACAATAAATGGAAATGTCAATGAACCATAAAAAGAGGAGCAGTGTTTACAAATTAACCACAGTAAAATAACAATAGGCAAGAAGAAAGTGAGGGGGGAGCCCCTGCTAGATGAGTGTAGACATTCATTATATAGGATAAGCTATTCTGAATAAGTGAGTTTTAAGTTTAACTTTAAATTGTGTTCCTGTGGCTCAGTGGTAGAAGCATTGCGTTAGCAGCGCAAAGGTTGTGGGTTCGATTCCCAGGGAACACACATACTGACAATACAAATGTATAGCCTGAATGCACTGTACGTCGCTTTGGATAAAAGCATCTGCTAAATGGAAATGGAAATTGGGATAAATGACGTATGTTAGCTGGGAGAGAATTCCAAAAACGGCTAAAGGTTTTTTGACCCATGGTGGTTAAACGAGTCGTGGGTGTGTGGAGAAGACCCAGTGAAGAAGAACGAAGGGTCTGAGAAGGAGTGAGATCTTAGACGTAATGTGGAGCGAGTTTATGGAGAGTTGTAAGCATGAGAAGAATAATTTTAAATTAAACGCGAAATTTGATGGGAAGCCAATGAAGCTGTTGAAGAGATGTGTTGTACATTACACTTAAGTGATTAATCTGAAAGAGCCACTGATTCACTAAATTCATCAAATCTATTAGCGCCGATTGATACATTGATAGGAGAGCATATGAAGAGCTGTTTTCCAAAACGCTATAAATCCATTTTAATAGTTTTCATGAAAATGAAATTTTTTTACCTAGACCCATATATTTTGTTAATATTCAATTTATCCTGTTAAAATGGTCTGTTGGCTCAGTCTGAACATGTTAAACAATGATTGTTAAATGAAACAACAATATTGTCGATTATAAATGCAAAGTATTATTTTTTTTTTTTTAAATGCTACAAATCCATCCTTTTTTTTTAAATGTTGGTTTATGTCTTAAAAAAAAAAAAAAAAAAGAACATGCAACATATGACATCAGGGACTCATACTATAAACCGGTCGCACCAGCCTTGTGTTGATGTAACCCCCCCGGGTCCGCACCATCACACCGAGCGGGTCTCG
>CM050413.1:948978-953978 GCA_027564155.1 Gymnocypris eckloni scoliostomus | reverse complement strand
GTGTGTGTGTGTGTGCGTGCGTGCGTGCGTGCGTGCGTGTTTGTGTGAGTGTGTGTTTTGAAGAGCATCTGATGATCTACATGAGAAAAAACGACTTAATAAAAATCAATAAACCTTATAAATAATGTCTTAATGAAAGTAAACTACGTGCAAAAGTTCAAGGTTAATAGAGCAAATATCAATGAAAATCCGACACTATGATTGAAATGTGTGTGTGAGTGATACATGTAGCCTATATAACAATTCAATTCTGAATGATAATTAATAAAACAGAGCACAAGGATTCAGAAGTGACACATATTCACTCTGCAAATATCTGTTCTGCGCATGTAACTTTTATTTTAACATTTAGCATGTATTTATTTACACAGACATACATCTCTGTGGTCCTACACATTTAATAAAAACATGCACACAGAACTGTTAATTGTGTAAACAGTATGTGTATTTCATCATGCTGTTGCAGTTACTGTCAATCATACAAATATGATTACATATGCAGCGAGGAGTCGTTCACAGAGACACATTTGTGACAGAGAGGATCTGAACTATTTTTAACTTTACACAATGTTTTAGAAACGCAGCGCTCATAGGCGTGAGGTGCTGGAAAAACAGCAAATTACATCACGTCTCTTCTCAAGGGAATGACAGGCACTAGTGATGATTTCCACAAACAATCACTCTGGAAACTTATGGTATGTGGAGGTCATTTCACAAGAGAGGATCACTCAAATACTAGAGAAACATCCACGACTGAAGCGAGAGAGAGAGACCTTTAACTGGCCTCGCATCACATCGGCATCGAGCAGACCCTCATCTGCAATACAGTGATTAAAATAACCAAGACATCCTTAACCGCTGAAATAGAGCCAGGAATCTTTAATGAGAGCACATTCATAATGCATCAAACATTATATATCACTTTTTTAGAGCGATTTCAAAATATGCAGACTGTTAGCGTGTGATCCTCCCTTCACATGCACAGAGATATAGCAGAGATGTGTGCAGGTAGAACGCAGACACACGGCTAATTAATTACAGTTCAGCAAGCGTTCATGACATGGCAATTAGAGAGAATAAGACATCAGGCACCACTAAACTAATCGGGTTGAGACGGCAAATTACTAGAGCCAGAGCGATTGAGCAGCGAGGGATGAGCAACACAAGAACTGAAGAAACGCACGCCTTATATAAGCTGATGCTACACGTGTTATCTTGTGTTTAAGAGCTAATTAATTACTCAGTGCTGTTACAAGGCAAATTAATACATTTTTAGGATAACTTCGGTAACAGGGTTGATGCTAAAAGGCTTGAGAGTTTCATCCGAGGTCATCGTGAAACTACAAGGCTTCTTAAGAACATTACAATGCTGATATTTCTACCCACTTTAACAGCTGTTTACTGTACAGAAGCAAACCCAGGTAACAGGGTTGACATCTGAAGAGCATCTCTGACCGATGAACGATATGTGTGATAAACACGAGACTTTGCTTTGAAGTTCAAAAGAAGGGGATACTTACCGGATGATTTCAACTTTGACATTATTACAAAGGTCACGTTTTAAATGTTTAGTTAGGTGCGTTTAGAAACACAGTCATGAAGCTGTCTCTCTTTAAAGGGACAGTACACCCCAAAAAATGAAAATCCTGTCATCATTTACTCAGCCTCAAGTAGTTTCAAATAGAGGTCTTCCCGGGTCCAAAACTGTGTACCCGAACCTGGAAGAGACCGTAAATATGCTGCACGGAACCGACCCGGACCCATATCTTATTTGAAAGTGGGACCCGAACCCGTGCAGACCCGAGAAATGCCTTCAATGTACTACCCGGACCCGATGCTGACCCGACCATTATTCGAAAGTTGGACCCGAACCCGGTTGGGAAGACACAGACCCGACTGCACCCGTCCCGATCGGCACATATTGCACAGCAAATGCCATTAAGTCAATGAACAAGTTGCTCAAAAAACAGTTGCGGTTAATTGGTTGCGGTGAGGATGAGTTAATGATGACAGGATTTGAACTGTCCCTTTAAGTGGCCTTTTATTGCATTCATATTATCTCAAGTACAGCTTCAATTCAATACCATTAAGTGCACTTCTTCACAACAGATATGCCCGTCTTGACTGATAAGATGATGCTAGCATTTAAAAGTGATGGACCGTCTGACACAGTGGTTTCTGTTCAAATATTGATGATCTGAGGTGTTATTTTCACAGGTTTACAGCAAACAGACTCGCTCACATCTGCTCGAAAACAACAAGATGAAACGGGAAGTTTTCCACGCTGCGGTTTGACCGAGAACGCAGGTCAGAAACCATGAGGACTAATTAGAGAGACCCAGGCAAGAGAGACAGGGGTCACACACACACTGAATCACCTGCTACACAGATAATCACATTAAAACCGAATCTCCATGTGTCACAGTGCAACAACAAAAAGCTGCAATTGAAGCGAGTGTTTGGCGTCTGTGGATCCGTCTGTCAATGCACACGACCCAAATCTGGAATAAAATGATCCTATTACAGTTAATACTAGACATGATGTTGTGTGTCAGTAGATCAATGCAATTAATTATATGTCCATCTCTATCACTGAACAGTGACTGCATCCATGACTGCTTCTTGTACAGTTCTGCTTTAACTCAACTACTGCCATGCAAGCATTGAAAGCTGATTAAGTTAGTCAAACTGTCAACATGCATGTATCTACCTGAATAACAACACATCTGGTTTAAGAGGAGTACTGAGCATGTCTGATTCCCGCTGGGCTTGTGTTGAGTGGTCCAGGCGTTATCCCTGTACACTGTATGTATGTCTATAATAGCACAGTTCAAAATAACCACATTAGTATTTAACCACAACTAACAGCAAGACTCGAGGTGACATTCACGCTCAGGCGAAACTCTTCCCGAAGGTCCTCACGAGTGCAGAGAGCCGTTTATTCATTCAGCGCGTCTGCAGATACGCTATCTTTCTGAGGACGCTATGCTACCGTGCGTGTCCCACAAAACAGGGGGAGTCTTAAAGTACATCTGCTGATAAAAGTGTCTGGCAGGTACATTTGTTCTGCTGTATCTGACGCTGAGGAATGACCTCATCCCCGTTAACACGCTATAATGACAAAACATCACAGCACAACACCATCAAACCCATTCAAACACCTCCGTTGTGCTCCAATCTGAGAGCTGCTCAAACAAACCACAAGTGGCCACAGCATGTCTACATTTACAGAAAGCCTAACAGTGATCCGCTTCAAAACTGTTCTCCTTGTATTTGGTGTTTTTGTGGTTTTAACTTATATTTACGCAGTAGTCGTAATACATTTATTGCCTGTTAAGCACTTTTTGAGTGTAGACCTGGAAATAAAGTTTCTGACTTAGGAGCACATAACTAAATAAATCAATCAAGTTTATTGTTATGAATAATGCACAGAAATAGTAATTTTATATTTGATATATACATGTTCCAGAGCATGTTTTACTCTAAAACTGTGAGAAACTCAAAGATACGAAACAAAACAAAAGTCCAAGTTTGAGGTTGGTATCGCAAACATGAGTGCAGTACCAAATATTTCCACTAGAAGAAATGTGCTTGCCATTCATTTCCAATGTTGATTTATTGATTGATTGATTGATCGATTTATTGACTTGTTGATTGATCTATTTATTGATTGGTTGATTAGTATTATTATTATTTTAGTTATTGTTGTTGTTGTTAATATTTTGAAATAGCAAGTGCCAAAATCGTGTTTTGTATCATTCGGATGAAGTTGAAAATTCAAACAAATAAAAATAATATAAATCATATTTTTTTTAAATATATATTTTGGTCAAAAATGAACAAAGAGCATCAGTGGGTTAAAGGTTTATTCAAGAATAAAACTGAATACTTACACTCCAAAAAGTTTGTTGCAATTATAAAATAATTAAACTTGTAGTTTATTGAGAGTAAACTTCATAAACATAAAAGTGGGCAAGAATATAGCAAGTAAACTAACAGTATGCATTCTATATGTATTATTGTGTCTGTGTGTGTGTGTGTGTGTGTGTGTGTGTGTGTGTGTGTGTGTGAGTGTGTGTGTGTGTGTGTGTGTGTGTGTAGTGTGTGTGTGTGTGAGTGTGTGTGTGTGTGTGTGTGTGTGTGTGTGTGTGTGTGTGTGTGTGTGTGTGTGTGTGTGTGTGTGTGTGTGTGTGTGTGTGTGTGTGTGTGTGTGTGTGTGTGTGTGTGTGTGTGTGTGTGTGTGTGTGTGTGTGTGTGTGTGTGTGTGTATGTGTGTGTGTGTGTGTGTGTGTGTGTGTGTGTGTGTGTGTGTGTGTGTGTGTGTGTGTGTGTGTGTGTGTGTGTGTGTGTGTGTGTGTGTGTGTGTGTGTGTGTGTGTGTGTGTGTGTGTGTGTGTCTGTGTGTGTGTGGCTCAGAATAGCTGCTCCTCCTGCAGCACTAATTGCGTGTCCACACACTGGACATATTGAACTCTGTTTAGCCGCCGTTGGTCATTTGATGTCTCTGATGTGTAACGCTCAGCAGAAACGGCTCCAAGAGCCCAAAACAAGCAACTTATGAAGGTCAGCGCAGGAGGAGATTTGCCAGAAATAACATCCAAAAACAAAGCACAGATTGAAAGAAACTCTCCCCGCCTTCAGACAATCACCGCGGCCGGTAATTACAGCGGTAACGTCACTGTACCGATGTGTGTCCAGAGCCGTCCACAGACTCTCGAATTACAGCTAATGACCCATTACTGAATCAGCTCACAATAATTATAAAATGCTTCACACTCTTTCTGTTTGTCAGATGGAAACTGAAGTTACAATGAAGCCTCAGATATGCAAATAGTATTGTCTCTGCCAATACCGTAAGAGCCCAACCGTGCATAAATTACCATAAATTAGCCGAGTGTGGCCTGAACAAACAGGGATTGGACGAGTCTTTCCCTGCAAAC
This sequence comes from Gymnocypris eckloni scoliostomus, assembly GCA_027564155.1. Classification (NCBI taxonomy): domain Eukaryota; kingdom Metazoa; phylum Chordata; class Actinopteri; order Cypriniformes; family Cyprinidae; genus Gymnocypris; species Gymnocypris eckloni. The sequence goes on along the minus strand of CM050413.1, from coordinate 949,039 downwards.
TGGGTTGTCAGATTGACATCGAAGCCAATTAAAATCCCTCTAAAATCAACACGCCTTCACA
>CM050413.1:883978-943978 GCA_027564155.1 Gymnocypris eckloni scoliostomus | reverse complement strand
TGATCCGATCCGATACTGCAAATTCTGAGGATAGGCCGATACTGATCCAATCTGATACCAGCGCAGTTTTTTTTATGTAACTTCGAATTTCTATACTTCTCTGTGTTGACCCGATCGTCACTCTTCTGAGTGTTAAACACAATCTATTACAGAGTTAATCAATTGGTGGGTCAAAAGTGCTGGGTATGCAGCCCAAAAGTGTGTTGCGAGACCATTCTTAGTGGGTCACGGATTGTTTACAGCCAAAGAAACGACATCAACAAAAAACATAATTCTTAATGCTTTTCTGATGCGAGACTTTTATTTTAAAAGACGTGCCGGAAAGCTGTTGTCACTTAGGTCAGATCATCTGACTCGGATGCAGGAAAGAGTGCCTGAGAAAAACGCTCTGTCCCAATTGAGTATCTGAGGTCAGATGAGATGTTGACAGGTTTAATGTCAGTGGCATTATTATATCATTATTTTCATAACTTGTTATTAAATAAAAAGTCTTTCACCTCAGAAAAAACAAACTATCCGCGGCGAAAGCGGCGCCACGCTGTAACGTTATATAACTTCACTAAAGCGCAGAAACTACAAGCATGCGGCAGTACAGTACAATAAAAGTAGCCCACAGCACCAACAAATCACATTACTGTACTGCGTGTGTTTGCTGGGAAGGATTTACGGTGTGATATTCATATTCAGGAGCAGTTTCCACCTTTCATTAACAGTCACCTTGGTTGTTTTCATAACCAAAAAATACCATGATATATTCACTTTGTGTCATTTTGTAGACTATATGTATAAATCAGTGGTTCTCTACCTATTTTTCCACCGGGCAGCACTATGGTCCAAGTGCAAGTCTCACGGGCCGCACGCATGTCATTTACAATACAAACCAACCAGATTTATTATATTATTTATAGCCTAAATAGTATGATATCTAAACGATTGCATTTATTTACATAAATAAATAATTATACTCAACATTAATAAAACACCTGATGCTGTCGGGAGCTGACCAATTACATTTAACTGCTGGTTATATTCTGTATAATTATGTATGTGACGAATACAAATCTTGAATCTTGAGAAATTCTGCTGGAGAGTAGCAGCACAATAAAGCTGTGATTGTAATCTACAGTCTGTAAGACGCGCGGAAGCGTGACTCGACACGCGACATTGCAGAAAAGATCACACATGTAGACTTATAGGCATATATGTTGATCCAAATATGGAGAGCATTTTCAATTTTAATAATCTAAGGTTCTCTCTAGAGATGTTTTGACACATTTTCTGTAATTAAGGATGATAAGGATGATGTTTCTTTTTACCTGAACATGTTCAGTGTGAGGCAAGCACTGCTGATTCTGACACTTATTGTTCCTTTGCTGGCATTTTCCACATTTCGTTTCCTCCCTGAACAAACGTGTCCATTCTGATGCTCAGTTTTACTGAACGAAAGGCTGCTGATGACTATCTGAATGAAATTCTGCCAAAGTGCGCGCTTGTTAAATGCGTAACATTAATTACATTAGGGGTCGACCGATTATCGGCCTGGCCGATTATCGGCGCCGATATTAAGCATTTTACCGATTATCGATATCGGCCATTTTAAAAACAGATTTGCCGATAATTAAAAAAAAAAAAAATATTTTTTTTAATGCAAACAAACATACTGTTTACAGGTGACATTATTTATTGGTGAATAAATAATACAGGTGAAATTATTTAATGTTTAAATGCACTATTTGGCTCGATGCAGCCTGTCTGGGCTCAACACTCTGTGAGAGTGAGGCGATCTCTCAATCTCTGAGAGCAATCTCCGCCCACCGCTCATCTGATATGTAGAGAGTCACGAGTCCGACCAATCAACGCGGAAAACTGAAGGCAGTCTCACACCGAAAGCACGTGCTAACTGGAGCTGCCTCAGTGATCACGCATCAGTTGTCTCTCAAAGGTAAAGCAGCAGCAGACGTTGCTGAAGTTGCAAAACACCTCAATATAACCTATGATGTCCGCGATGCGGAAAATGCGGGCGGAATCGCGGAATGCAGTCATATAATGGAATTTACCGTATAACGCGGAATGTCACGGAATGTGTCGAAGTTTGGATGAATTAATCAAAAGTAGGTCAGTACACTTAAATCGACTCGCGCTATGGACTAGTATCTATTAATATTAAGCCGCAAAAACACAATTTAAATATGAATCCTGCATGTTCTGCATCTCTGTTAATGAATGACACAGACAGTGCGGTTTCATTTACTGCACACACGCTGCAGTGACTTCAGCGTCTGCCGTCTCACTAAATGAGGACATAAATACATGAACAATATCCCCAGAACTGCTCAGAGTCACTTCATGAGCATTTGACGGTTTCATTTGAGTAAAACGATCGTCATATCATATATACATAGGCTACAGAAACTTAAAAGGTCCTCATGGCAACCTGTCAAAATATAAGTTCGGTTTAGCCGAATATATTACTGTATACGTAATACAACTACAACAATTATTACAACTTTTGTTGAGAATACACAATACACGCTAAATACGTTTACTTTAAGTTTTACTAAATGTTTACAGAATGCTTCTGGGTGATCTCTGTACTTATGTTATTATTAATATTTTTAATATTACTGTTTATTTAATGTTGTTGTTATTAACAGTTTTCAGAATTAAAGACATGTTTAAAAGCATTTAAAGAACGTTTTTTTTTTTTGTCAGAGCTCTTGTTATTATTAATTTTGGCATTAATTTTCATTTTTACACCAGACACGTATATCGGTTCAAAATATCGGTTATCGGTCTACTTGATCTGTAATAATCGGTATCGGTATCGGCCCTGAAAAACACATATCGGTCGACCCCTAAATTACATGAGTGCATAGGCTATAGTCCGCTCATGTCTAAAAATAATATATGAAAAACTAAATTATTTGACATAACAAAAACATAGCTTTTATTTGTTTCGTATATTTTTTTAATTAATGTAAAAACTAAAAATGAATTGTAGAACTGAAAGTATCTTTTTGTTCAGCATGATGGGTCGCGGGTTGAGAACCACTGCTTTAAATGAATGTGCTGGTTCATACCAAATAAATTTTATAAAAAAAAAATGAGTTTGGGACGGCTATTTAATAGCCTTGCGTTATGGGCTGTTTATTCATTTATTTATTCATATTCATAACCGTTTTGACTTAATTTTTGTAAAAAAAAACTTGTATATATATATATTTATAAAACCTAGTGAAACATTTTTATTTACAAATTAAAGTGAATAAGTGTACGAATAAATCTGGTAAAATGTCACACGTTGCTCTTTGTACTATAAAATACATTTAAAAAATAAGCAAATACATTTATATATAAATATTTACTATACAATTTAAATAAACATATTTTAAATGTATAGCACAATAATAAGGCAGCAACATATTATAGATAGGACAGAACAAGAAAGACTATTATTATCTTTCATTGTGCAGAAGTATTATAAAACGAAATACTCAATACAGAGCGGCACAATGCACATCCCGTGCGCAGAATGATGCTCTTGAAACACGGAGTCACAGCACACGGACTGCACAGCCCTCTGAGTCCGCATAGAGAAGAAAAGTACAGAGGAAAGAGATATTGATGAGAAGTGTATTAAATCTGTGAGTTAGTTTACTTTGAGCCTTTTCTTTGAACAGTTTTAAACCTCAGTGACTGTGGGCTCTTGAAGAGTTTGACTGTAGTAACCGAACATCGTGTTCGAATGCTGAATTGAGGATGACAGACAGACAGACACAGCGGAGAGAGAAGTTCACGTGGACTTGAATTTAATGACTTATATTCATCTGTACCTCAGATTCAACAATGGAACAGCTTCACAACACTTGAAATATAGTATGCGAACACTTTATGGTGATTTATGATGTTTTTGTGGCTTCCGTGGGGCTTAACAACAACACAGAATATTATAAGCTTAAAAGCACAGGATCGGATTTGGATCGGGTCTCGTCTGATCGATACCCGATCCGCAGAAAATGACTGGATCGGAGCTGATACCGATCCTCAGTATCGGATCGATGCATCCCTACTTAAATGCATCTTTATATGTAATTTCATAATTATGTGTAATTGAAATATGGTTAAAGTTACTGCTGAATGTACTGATGAGCATTTATGATTAACTCAAAATATACTTTAATAGCATTTCTTTTGAAATGTGTGCATCATGCATTTAAATATATTTTCACATTTAGTGCTTTTAAAATCTAGTATATTTAAGTGTAATATTGAATAACACTGCAGTTAAAAATAAGTTATTTACATGAGCTTTAACATGCTTGTGAACACATCAAAATACGTATTTAAAAATAAGAAAAGATTACTAAAACATAATGATTTAAAGTGTGTGTTAAAGTAAAATGATTTAAAAGTGTACTTAAGTGTGTTAAGAAACATTGTCATAAAGGTGTCTCTTAAAATTAACAAAAAAGGCAGCTCTAGTTTGTATATATATATATATATATTTTTTTTAAACACCTTTTAGATCTGAAGTACACTTCCAGAACACATTCAGTACACTTAAGTATCCTTATTTTCAGAACAGAACAGTACAGGTATTGTGTCTGTGTTTTACTGGTGTTGAAACATATTTTTTTATTATTTTAAATTTAAGAGAGCATCTGGACCCTTCAGGATGACGTCAAACGCAAACTCCTTCTGTCCTTTGAGTGACACAGATATCCATGACAGCAACACTGACGCCAGATCTCAGAGAAACTCAGAGGAAACAGCTTGTTCATTCTCCCAGCATGCTCTTCTCCTCTCTTAGCAGCTCACTGAGTCTAATGTGGATATTTTAAGTGATTGGAATCCACAAAGATCTGCTAAGAGAAGATGATGGCTCACGCCGGATCCCTCGCTGCCACGATCAGCTCATTAGTGTTAGTACATAACGAGCCTGAAACATCTACACGAGTCATCCAGACGGGACGAATGAAACTCATCTGATCTCTTTGAATATATGAAGTGAATCATTAGAGCTAAACACAAGCGTGAATCTCCGAGAGCTCTGGGAATAAAATGCAGAGTTTGATTTGAGACGTCACTGAGCAGAGCAGCCTTAAGTATGACGTCTGTCTGAGACACAAAAACACAGCTGCTGTAACTGCTGTATGAGGATATTTATTTATATTTACATGTTATCTGACTACTTTTTTAGGAGTGCTGAGGAGTGTCGGAAAACTTAAGAAATAGAAATGTCTCGGTTATGTACGTAACCCTCGTTCCCTGATGGAGGGAATGGAGACGTTATGCCTTGACGACATTAGGGGGTTCACTTGGGAGCTCCGATCATTTCTGACTTTAAGAGAAAACGCCAATGAATATTGTCTAGTGGATTTTGCATGCCTGAGCCACTTCCCGTGCACATGGGTGAGAATAGGCGACAGGTGCATCCAATCAGGTTGGCAGTAACGGCAGGGAACAGAGCCTTCCTGAAAAGGTCACTACAGAGGCCACATCCTGCCCGTAGAGAGGTAACATGTGGAGACACTGATATGGGCTGTCCCAGGCCTGGGGCAGTCCTACATATGACTGGACTCTGGGGCAGGTCCTACCTAGGAGTAGGGAGGAGAGCTGCCAGCAGAGCCTGATAGAGTACTCTGTGAAAGTGAAGACACAAGTTTACCATGAGGGAAACCTTACAGTGGAAGAATACACAAACTGGATTACCCGATGGGAATCAGGCCATACGGTACACAGCCTGTGCCCAGTACAGGGGCTGACCGGAGACCCGGGCGAGCTGACGCAGTACCATGCGCTCGCATCCCCAGGTGAGGGGTAATTGCGCAGCAAGCATGAAACCGGCCAACTCACCCCGCTAATTATCTGTTACCAAACACATGGTAAGAAACTAGCTCAACAGCGGAGACGGTAAAATCTTGCGAAGGTGTTCGGTGTCGTGCAGCCTGCAGCTCTACAGATGTCTCCCAGAGAGGTAACGTGCCACTTTCCAGTGGGCCAACCTCTGCTTAAAGACAGCCTTCCCTTTCTGCTGACCTCCGTGTTAAACAAAGATCTGCTCAGAGCACCTAAAGCTCCGGGTGCAGTTCACATTTATGTGCAGCGCTCTCACGGGACATGAGAGCAACGCCAAGGCTGGGTCTGCATTCTCCGAGGGCAGTGCTTGCAGGTTCACCACCTGAACGTGGAAGGGTGTGGTGGTAACCTTGGGCATCCAGGCGGGATCTCAGGACGATGTGAGAGTAGGCCGGCCCGAACACAAGGCACTCTTAGATCACCGAAAATGCTTGGAGGTCCTCGACCCTCTTGATGGAAGTGAGCGCGGTCATGAGTGCTGGCTTAACCAACAGGGAATTAAGCTCAACTGAGTCCAGCAGCTCAAAGGGACCCCTTTATTAAGTCCAGCCTGGATGATAAAGAGATCCAAGGAGGGCACCAGTGGTGGCCTAGGGGGATTTAACCTCATGGCACCCCTCAGGAACCTGACGGTGTCTTGCTTTCTCAGGGATCGACCATCTACTGCATTGTGATGGGCTAAAATAGCAGCCCCATACACTTTTCAAGGTAGAGGGTGCCAGCCTACGTTCCAACTTACCTTGCAGGAAAGTAAGCACTACTCCAATCGTGCACCTTCGGGGGTCTTCTTGGCAAGAAAAACAGCTGATCGTGAACAGACTCCAACCCAAGGCAAGAGCTCGCCTCATAGAGAGGGCCCTGGCCTGAGTGAAAGTGTCTTTCTGAAGTTCTGAACCCCAGGTATGGGTGGGCCAAGACGGCACAATCGGCAGGACCTGTTCCTCATCCTCGTTGACCTTGCAAAGGGTCTATGCGAGAAGGCTCATTGGGGGAACCGCAAAGTTGCGTAAAATACAAGGCTAGCTGTCTGCTAGTGTGTCTGTGCCGAGGGGGCCTCGGTCAGGGAGTCATAAAACTGGCCATGGGAGGATTCGTGGGAGGCAACCATGTTTACCTTGTTTAACTCCTCTCGGGATGGAGTCGCCATTCTCCAGGGAACATGAGCTATCACGAGAGCAGATAGTCTGCATGATTGAGCTTCCCCAGGATGTGGACAGTATGCTGCGTCTTGCGCTGTTTCTGACTCCAGAGGAGGAGATGGCGGGGGAGTTGTGACATGCAACGTAATCGTAGAAAACCCTGCCAGTTGATGTACGAGACAGCCAATGATGCGTCTACATCTTGAATGGGAGCTTGAAAAGGGCCCGATTTGAGATTCGTAGACCCAGGATTGGCCAAAGGCAACCGCCTTTCTTAGGTATGTTGAAGTAAGGACTGTAAAACCCCTGCCTCATCTCAGCTGGATGGACTGGCTCAACTGCCTCCTTTTCCAGTAGGACAGCAATCTTTTTGCACAAGACAAGTGTCTCGGACTGCCACCGAAGTCTCGAGAGCGCTGCTGAGCTTGGGAGGTCGCCTGGCGAACTTAATCGCATAGCCGTGTCAGATTGTGCGAATGAGCCAGCAGGATGGGTTGGGCAGCGCAAGCCACACCCCCAAACTCTGTGCGAGTGGCACCAAAGGGACAATCGACATATGAAGGCATCGTGTTCTAATACATCCCCGCTGAACTCCCCAGGTCTCCAGGTGGACTGGCCAGAGATGTGTGGAGAGTCATCGCGTCTCCCAACTGCAATCTCTTGGTTGCTGGCAAAAGGGGCATCACAGGCTAGAGTGAGGAGGCAACACGTCGCACACTGTCAGTCCGGGAGTCTGAGAACCTGAGAATGTGGTTACCCCTGGATCTTGAGCCAGCGGCGGAATATGAAATGATTCTCCCCCTGACCTCCTTCTGGGGAAGGAGCGGCACTGTCCTCGCCATCTCCTGAGATCAAGCAACTTTCTACATCTCCGGGTTGTCTGTGTCAGGGCCGCTTTATCGCCTCCAAGAATGATATCGGGCCAGCTGGGACACGGGGGCACCATGCTCCCACGAGAGGCTCAACATGCCAACCTAGGTGAGGATTCAACATGGGGCACGATTAAACACGGGCAGCTCTGGAGGACACAGAAGGGTGCCCATCGCGATGAGCAGACTGGGGCTTGCCCTGTGGCGGAGCGGTGGCAGATGGTGCATCACACTGGGCAAGATGTGCCTCGGTCTGCTTCTGTACTGCCGAGAACTTCTGGGCAGAGTCCACAACGATGTCGCGGAACAGTCCAGCCTGGGAGATGGGAGCATCGAGAAAGCACACTTTGTCAACATCGCTTGTCTCAACCAGGCTGAGCAACAGATGGCACTCTTGGACCGAAAGTGTGGACATCGCCTTTCCGAGAGACCGCGCTGTCTGCCTGGGGAATGTCATCGTAACCCTTGTTGCGCCCCGCCATCGAATGTAGCGAGGATGGGGGAGGCAGACGAGCCGCTTCTGGTCATTAAAAGGAGCCGTCCACGACTTCATCGGCTCCTCATGCACTTCCGGGAGGAAAGGAACCAGGGCAGGGCATGGGAGGTGTGCATGCCTCCAGCACGATGCTCGCGATGACCTGGGAAAGCATGACCAACAACTCTGGGTCCGATTCGGTGGCGGCCGCGACACCCAAAGAGGGCAGTCCCGCTGAATCTTCATCCTAAGAGGAAGTTCGCCCATCCCCCGATGCTGCGATCGACATCTGATCCCCTATCGGAGCGCCGAATGAAACGCTGGGCTCGCCGTGAGACAGCACAGCAGAATCACCGGGGAGCCACAAAGAACAGCTGCTGCGGGAGGAGCGAAAGGTCCGTGGGGACTGGCCCGGAGGAAAGGCTCTCACTTTAACCCTCAGATCTCCCAGAGCACTAGCTGATTTTCTGATGTGCACGGGGAGTGGTTCAGGTATGCAAAATCCACTTGCCAATATTCATTGGCGTTTTCTCATAAAGTCAGAGATGATTGGGGCTCCCAAGGGAATCCCCTAATGTCATCACGACATAACTCGCAGTGACCGACAGATAGGAAACTGAAATAAAGTCACATTAAAATAAACTGAACAAAACTGAAAAAAAATACTAATTATATATATATATATATATATTTTTTTTATTAAAGCTAAATGTATAAAAGACTGTTGGTGGTAACTAAAATTGGAAACACTATTTTACAATCTATAATGTTACATACAAATAATAAAAGTAAATTATATAAATTATGTAAATAACAGTAAATACTGCTATAATAACATAGTAACAGTAAATTATGCATAATTACATGTAGATGCAGATAACCATAAACAATTTATAATCCTATAGTAAGTGCATGTTGTTAACTAATATTACTCTGTATTTAAATGTATAATTACACTGGAAAAAGAACAAATAAACCGTAACCTCTCAAACTACAAAAAGTATTTTTATGTAAACCTGAAATGTGTTTCTGTGGCTCAGTGGTAGAGCATTGCGTTAGCAGCGCAAAAGGTCATGGGTTAAATTCCCAGGGAACATACTGATGAATAAAATGTATAGCCTGAATATAAATATAAAGTAAGTCGCTTTGGATAAATCGTTGTGTAAGCCATAGAAACAAAATGTTCTCAGTTCAGCTCTGATCGGTTCATGTGAAGTCTGTTCAGCAGTTTTTATTTATTTATTTTTCCTCCTCACAAGCAGCAGGGAACCTGAAGTGATATTTCACCAGATCACATGATCAATAATCAATAATTTATCATCTCATTCTGAACTTCAGGACTCGAAATTAATATCATCCAAGTCTTCTAATCAAGCCTCACATGAATACTTCAGTGTTACTCTGATGTTTCCGAGTATTTATTTATGACACACACACACACACACACACACACACACACACACACACACACACACACACACACACACACACACACACACACACACACACACACACACACACACACACACACACACACACACACACACACACACACACACTGGTAATGAGGAGGTTTAAGCAGGTAAATGTCTTTAATGTTGCTCTATCGGTGTGTGTAAGTTCACCAGCAGCTCTGATCTCACTAGCGTCAGCATCTGAATAACAGCAAACATCACTTTCATTGCTAAAACACATCCGGAGCATATTACAGACTTTATAAAGTAAAAGTCATCTGTCTGAAATATTTACAAATAAATTACAATAAATCACTGTTACTGCTGAATGAATGTTAATTCGGAAATAAGCTTTTAAGTAGCAAAATGACTAAACAATTAGTCATCACAACTTCAAATTCAACATTATAATAAGTAATAATGTGTATTTCCAACAAAGTGTTCAAGTCTTACATGAAATTAAAACTTCAGTTAACTTTACTTTAGTTTAGTTAAGTTGGATATTTAAGTTGTTATAACTAATTCGCAGTGCTGGTGTAATTATCCTGCTAAAAGTACTTAATTATTATATACATTTTAAAAGAATGCACTTTAAGTGTGAACTGAATGTAATGTCTCAGGTACGTAACTGCATGTTATAATAGTTTAAATTGATATTAAATACACTTAAGTAGGATCTAAGTACATCTTTATATGTAATTTCATAATTATATTGTATGTAATACATTGTAGGTATAAATGCAAATATGGTTAAAGTACTGCTGAATATACTGAAAATAATTTATGATAAACTAAAATATATTTTACTAGCATTTCTATTGAAACATGTATATTTAAATGAAGCTGCAATTTAGTCCATATATTAATTTAAAATGTAAAGTCGAATAACACACATCAGTTAAAATGTTAATCAAGCTCTTTACATGTGCTTTAGTATGTTAGTCAACACATCGGAATAAATGTACTTTAAACATGACAAGCTTATTAAAACATCATGATTTAAAATGCACTTAAAAGTAAATCTTTTAATTTGACATTGTTAAGAATGACACTTTTTAAAAGTGTACTTAAGTGTCTTTAGAAACACAGTCATGAAAGTGTCTCTGTTTGAATACTTACAGAGTTAAACTGTTACATGTTGAGTTAAATTCGGAGGGTTTACCTGCTGCGGTTAAGATATTTTGAGTTATTTCACTCGTCCCTCAGACATCATGGGAACATGTAGAGTTTTTTGGGATGAGCTGCTCTGATGGACCGCTGGTGTTATGGGACTAAATGTGGCCTTATTTTAATAGATTACAAGAGTCTGGATTTAACTGGTGTACTGTAGCTTCTGTTTGTCTGTTTACTAAACGCAGGACCTCATGATCGGAGCCAGCAGCTCCAGGAGCCATTGTGTCTGGAGAAAACAGACTTACTGTATGCAGGCTGACTCTTTTTTTGATTACGCCATATTAAAATCAGGAACTGGTTTATGATCTGCAGGATCAGTCGCTTCTCTTGTGGGAATTGGATCAGCAGTTTGTCAGGAAGTTTCGTGATGAATTACTTTAGCTGCATCTTTTCAGATACAGAAGAGGAAAGAGTCGAGAGGAGTTTGGTTTGAGTCGGTTTGGGTACATCACCTGTAATTAAGAAGTCGTGTCACGTGAGCCCTGCGGGAACATGGGCTTTACAGGGACAGTGGTTTTTAATTAATGAGGAACTAAAGCCACGAGTAGAGCTCCATACAAACCTGCTCAAAGATCTCCAGCGTTACAAGACTGGAGCTCAATTCCAAACTTCGTTGAAATTAATACAATCATGGTTTTATAAGTGAATTAGGATAAATTATCATTGTTTTTAATTTAGTTGTTGATTTTTGCTTTGAAAAAGTGATGTAATGTGTTAATAAAGGATACATATTTTACTGTAATCTGTAATCTCTCTCTCTCTCTCTCTGTTACATAACTTGGATTTTAACACCTTCCTAATTAAAGCGTGGGGTTAAGGAAATCTCTCTCACATGCCGGAACGATAATGAGAATCCATTAATCTACAGGAGATAGCCTGGAAACAAGGTGTTAAAAATGAGTTTTAATTTTCACTTAAGCGGGATGTGTGAGATTTCCCACCATTACAGAACGAGAGAGAACGCTTCCTGAAATCACGTTTTCTATTCCTGAAATCTCTTAACATCACACACATTTAGTGCGATATCTAAACCAGGTTATATCACAGAGAGCTAAACACTTACAATACAGACCGAGCCAAACTCATCAGTTACTAGATTTATCTGCCATCTTCAGACATTATTATATTATAGTATCATGTATTGTCCTGTTCTTGCTCGTGTACGTCAGTTAATGTTAGCACACCTGTGTGTGTGTGTGTGTGTGTGTGTGTGTGTGTGTGTGTGTGTGTGTGTGTGTGTGTGTGTGTGTGTGTGTGTGTGTGTGTGTGTGTGTGTAAGGGATGAATAATGTGTGTGGAGGTCAGATCAGGGTTGGCATAATGAACGATAGGTCAAAGTGCTTATCAAAGCAGTTTGATGATCTTAAACGGATCTAAAGGGGTGAAATGTCTTGAGAAGCACAATACAGTGTTTCAAGCACTGGTGAAACTCCTCCTGACCTCCGTATCGAACTCAGATCTGCTTCAATCGCTGCATGAACACCAGCTTAGAGAAAGCACTCATCACATGATCACACGCTGGAAACTTCTGTCCAATATTCACATATTAAAAGGGTCATGAACTGAGAAAGCAAAATTCCCTTGATATTTTGACATATAACAGGTCATTGTACTATAAAAACATCCTGCAAGTTTCAGAACTCAAAACTTTGCCGTTAGTCTAAAAACAACTTATACTGGCAGCCTGCCAAAATGACAGCTTATGGAATGTGACACTCTATGATGTAATAGTGAGGATAAGCACCGCCTCTGCAGAAGAAGATCATCACTGCTTATTTAGCCCTGCCCAACAATTCTACATCACTGCTTATTTAGCCCCACCCACCGATTCTACATCACTGCCTGTTAAGTCCCGCTCACCGATTCTACATCACTGCCTATTTAGTCCCACCCACCGATTCTACATCACTGCTTATTTAGCCCCACCCACCGATTCTACATCACTGCCTGTTAAGTCCCGTTCACCGATTCTACATCACTGCCTATTTAGTCCCACCCACCGATTCTACATCACTGCTTATTTAGCCCCACCCACCGATTCTACATCACTGCCTGTTAAGTCCTGCCCACCGATTCTACATCACTGCTTATTTAGCCCCGCCCACCGATTCTACATCACTGCTTTTTAGCCCCGCCCACCGATTCTACATTACTGCCTGTTTAGTCCCGCCCACATATTCTACATCACTGCTTTTTAGCCCCGCCCACCGATTACACATCACTGCCTGTTAAGTCCCGCCCACCGATTCCACATCACTGCCTGTTTAGTCCTGCCCACTGATTTCACATCACTGCCTGTTTAGTCCTGCCCACAATTTCCACATCACTGCTTATTTAACCCCGCCCACCGATTCTACATCACTGCCTGTTTAGTCCTGCCCACAAATTCCACATCACTGCCTGTTTAGTCCCGCCCACCAATTCCACATTGCTGCTTCTTTAGCCCCGCCCACCGATTCATGCATGTAGTGTAAATAACGAGAGGTGAACTGTGTGAAACTTATGCTTAAAACAAGGAACATCTGTAAGAGTTTCTTTCTTCTGGTGGAGGAGAGTGATGACTTTGCTATGTGTGTGATTTCAGCTGTCTATCTAGTGAACATCATTCCAGCACAGTTGTGTTCCCGATCTCTAAGAAACATCGCAGAAGAACAAACTCTGACAGCGCTGTCAGTCCATCATCGCTTGTATGACACGAATACACACGTGTTTACACTTCACTTCAATGTGGAGTCACTCCACTTCTGTCCTTCTGTTCACACAGATTTGCATAGCATCCGTCGCTCTCCTCTGAACCGAAAACAGCAAAAAAACAGAACAATCTCTGACATCAGAAAGAAGGAAAAGTCATTCCAGAGGCAGAAGACACCTTGTGGAAAAGATTGGTTAAACTTTATATTAAGGTGTCTTTGTTACAGTGTAATTATACATACAAGTACTGAGTAATATTAATTAACTACATGTACTTACTATATGATTAGGGTTTGGCTTAAGGTTACCTGCATGTACTTATGCATAATTTAATGTTATTATAATAGTAAGTACATGTAACGTGTAATAAGGACACCTTAAAGTAAAGTGTTACCAGAAGAGTATTTGACTGTATTAGATGCATACTTGTAGTGTACTTCAAATCTTACAAGTATATATATATATATATATATATATATATAACAAAAACAAACATTTGAATGAAACAAAAGGCCACTTAAGTGACTCAAAGAGAGACTTTCATGACTGTGTTTCTAAACGCGCATTAGCAAACAAAAAATTTACCTTTATAATAATGTCAAATCAAAAGACTCACTTTAAAGTATATTTTAAATCAATATTTTAATACTATTTTGTGGTGTTTTAAAGTTCACTTATTCTGATGTGATGACTTGATTATAATTTTAAGTGCAGTGTATCATTCAATATTAAATTTAAAGTTAAATGTATTTAATTTCAACTTCATCATTACAAATACTTAAATATTTTACACACGTTTCAATGTAAATGTCATTAAAGTGTATTTTAGTCGATGGTAAATGTTTTAAGTACATTCAACATAACTTTAACCATATTACATAGACAGATGTAATTATGAAAATACATATAAAGATACTTAAGTCCTACTTAAGTGGGTCAAAACACTCTAAAATTCAGCTTTAATTGCATTTAATGCAAATTTAAATTATAATACATTTAACATGCAACTGAGTGTCTGGAAACCTTCAGTTCACACCTAAGTATATAACTGTAAAATCTAGGCTATTATTTCCATAATAAGTACTCTTTTTTTTTATTATGAACTTTTTTCCCCCCTAGGAACAACTCCTGCAGAACTGCAATCTCAGAAACACACTTCACTTTTATTTCAGGCCGTTCAGAGTCTCTGACTGTGTCTGATACTAGTTTCTGAGGGTATATTATCGTGCTGGGGTATATTTGTAGCAATAGCCAAAAATACATTGTATGGGTCAAAATCATTAATTTTTATTTTATGCCAAAAATCATTAGGACATCATGTAAAGATCATGTCCCATGAAGATATTTTGTAAATGTCCTACCGTAAATATATCAAAACTTAATTTTTGACTAATAATATGCATTTATAAGAATGTAATTTATACAAATTTAAAGAAGATTTTCTCAACATTTAGATTTTTGTGCATCCTCAGATTCCAGATTTTCAAATAGTTGTATCTCGTCCAAATATTGTCCTATACTAACAGGTTATTTTATTCAGCTTTCAGATGATGTACAAATTGAATATGCTAAAACATGTCAAGTCTGCTCACTGATTTCTCTCTCCGTCTGCTCTTCAGATTTAACGTCCGGTAACAGATGAAGTGTGTGTGATGGATGGAGACGCTCTGAGCTGCTTTTCTCAAAGATCTCATCTGCATACATCCAGTTCTCCAGATGCTGCTCCAGACAAATCCAGCAGGAGGCTCGAGTTTCTAGACGACAGTCCCAGATCAATGCAGCAGCATTACAGAGGAGTTCAGGGGTAACAGAGACGCTCCTCACAAACGACCCCACAATCCACTGCGGCGTTATCATTCAGAGCGGAGTACCAGTGATATCAGAGGTTCTGGCGAGTTCATGAAACACGTCTCGTACACAAATTATTCATGCAACAGCAGTACAAGAGACCCGCCTCGCTCTGTGTGTCTGTTCTGAGGTTATTAATAAAGCAGTAGTTTACTGAGCAGTTGTAGAGAGTCATCAGACAGACCAAAGCATACTCTGTTTTATGGGTATTTCTTTCATTGTGGTCCCTTTATATCGTTAAGTCTGGAGTCTCTGTTCTCAGGTCGAGGATCTATCAGGACTCTCTCTTTAACTCTCAGCTTTGTCTTATTAACTCATTATTAATGCATACTCTTATTGTCAGGTCCTGCAATCTCTGGTCTCTTACTATTATTTTCCTCAGAGTTTTAATTCCCCCAATGAAACTAGTGTAAGTGTGTAACGTGTGTGAATGAAAGGACATTCAGATAGCAGTGAATTCAGTTAATCGTTTCTCAGATGAGTATCATATCAAGATCATCAGGGTCAATAAAGTACACTTGAGAAAATAAATAAGATGGATTATAATTACAGACTGAGCATTTAAACTCGTATTGGTTAAAAAACATGTAAAACATGACATATTTACATGTAATGTGGTTATTAGTGTCAGGGATTGACTGGAGAGATGAAGGCGATGACTCAAATTCAGGAGAATGATTGCTTTACTAATAATAAAATAAAACAAAGAGCAACAAAAACCACCCGAAGGGGAAAAACAGGCAGAGAACTGTTGCACAGTCAACACACACACACACACACACACACACACACACACACACACATGCACGACCAAAGACAACGGACCAGCACAGGACTACAGACACCAGGAGACAAACGAGGGTAATGAGGGAGACACAGGTGGAGCAAATGAAACAATGATTAGGTAACAAGACGGGAGGAGACAGACAATAGACAGGAGAGCACATGGCACCAACAACAAACAACAAGTCATGTGCTCAACACATAGAAACATCTGGTGGCCGGTCAGGGCACTCCAGCAGGACCGTGACAATTAGACGTTTCCAATCGTTTTGTTGCTCTGTGGCATTGATCTCATGAATCTCACCGCAGCTGCTCATTAAATCTTTTCAAATAAAGGATAAATCTTTAAACTATTCAATAAAATAAATCATTCATCTCATAATATGAACATTTTTATCAGTACTTGGCCAGTTTCATCTCTAGATTCTGGTAAAAAAATGGCTTCTCAAACTCTTACCATTAATCAAACTAAAACCTATTTAAAAAATCAGTAATTGAAATAAAACAAATTAAACATTCTAATAAAAATTACAAATGCTGCCTTGTCAACTAACCCCAATACAAATGTTACGGTACTAAAATGACCAAAACTGAAATAAAAATAGCTAAACAGAATAAACAAATACATAATACACTTTAAATAGACAATAAAATAGATTAATTAGATAATTAATCATAATGAATTTTAACTTTAAAAATAAAAGATAGTTCAATAATATAAAAATATAGGTAAAATAACACCTTGATTTGACTGTCAGACAGTAGCAAAACATGATGACAATGTACTCAAAACATTTGATAATCTCCAAATAATATAAAAACAAATAACAAACATGTGAATGTTATGATTTGCTGAATCAATCTTTTCTGTCATGCTTTCTGGTCTATGTCTGGGTATTAATATATATATATAACAAGTAGGTTTATATGGCACATGGTCTTATTAGGGTCAATTCCAGTATAAATACTTCAACATGAATTCTGTACTTTATCAAATTGGAAAAGAGTCCATTGCATGCTGATAATGTGTTTAAACACTGAGATTAGCTGTGTATTTGTGGTCAGTGTTTATGGATGTGTTCAGGGGCCATCTGTTTCTATGGATCCTCAGGCGCGATCATCTCAAACACACAAACAGATCAGAGGAGTTAAGAGGAGCGTTCAGGTTTGTGTCCACAGAAAAGCAGCTCAGTCTGGAAACACAAACAGGCTGTGTGTTCAGTGACGCATTTACAGCCGAGACTAAAGCTAAACGTCATAAGTGATAGCATGAGGCGTCTCTGAGCTTCAGAGGAGGGAAAGATCTTCAGTGAACAATCAAGTGATTTCAGAGCTGAAATATAGAGCATGAGTCGTATGGACAGTCTTTTTTGTCTCGACAGTATTTGCATGAAAACGGTACGTTTTTTGTTTTACAGAAATAAAGTCATTAAGTGCACTTAAGCATGCTTTCAAAAGAGTAGAGAAATAATATTCTTAAGTGTGAACTGAATGTATTTTTAAATGCATGTTAATAACAAATGTTTAAATGTGATATCTAAACAAATTAAACATCAAAAAGTATACCTCATTTAAAACTCATTGCGAAAAGAATACAATTTAAAAGAATACAACTATTTGAACTATTTAATCTTTTCAGAATTAACCGCATGTTAATTGCAATTAAATAAACATCTATTACAGATACAATTTCATATTAAAACACAAAATAAGTGTACTTCTTTAAATCATGTCTAAAGATTATTAAAAAACGCCATGGTTTAAAATGCACTTAAGTAATGTACTTTGCGAATTAATATTGTATATACAATAAGTTTCACATGAAAACACATTAAACATCAGCATATTAAAACAAATGATTTAAAACGTACTTTAAACTTTTAATTTGACATTATCACAAAGGTCACTTTTTGATACAAGTGTACTTAAGTGTATATTGAAACAGTCATGACAAGGCCAAGTCACTTAAGTGGCCTTTTATTTCATTCATATTATATTATCTGCACTTTTTTTAAATATAAAATATAGTTTAAGTACACCTCTTCATGCTCATGGTGACAGAATAATCATGTTTGGTGTGCTATATTTTTAATAAGTCACAAGAAGTGAAACACAAGTGTTTTTCTGGACGGGTTTCTGATCCTGTAATAAAAACTGGTCTGATCTGACGAGAGCTGTAGAGAGTTTCTGAGCAAGTGGTTATGATTTATTCACTCTGAAACATGCGGCGATCTCTCCTCCATTCAGAGAGACTGAGAGAGCGAGACAGACAGTGTGTGTTCATGTGATTTATGATGGTGTGTTGTGATGTGTTATTCATCGAGTCTGATGATGAATGACTCCCTTCAACACCACATTCCCCAGCATGACACACATACACACAGAT
Organism: Gymnocypris eckloni scoliostomus; assembly: GCA_027564155.1. Taxonomy (NCBI): domain Eukaryota; kingdom Metazoa; phylum Chordata; class Actinopteri; order Cypriniformes; family Cyprinidae; genus Gymnocypris; species Gymnocypris eckloni. Next base: position 925,301 of record CM050413.1, on the reverse strand, counting down.
CAGCTCTGTCACGCGTGTGTGTGTTTCTCTAATAACTCTGGTTAATTCTGATCCGCTCTGAACTCAGGACTGCCGGAGTCTCAGGCCATCTCTGATTGGCCCTCCTTACATCTGTCTGAGCCAATCAGAGCTGGAGAGGAAGAATTCTAAAATATCTGAAAGATAACATGACCTGTATTTTGAAGGAAGCAAGCTTGATATTCACTATTCAAGCAAAATAGTGTTTTGACCCTTGTGAAAAATAAGTGCACTTAAAGGGATAAATCACCAAAAAATATTCTGTAATTAATAACCCCTCATGTCGTTCCAAACCTATTAGACCTTCGTTCATCTTCAGAACACAAATTAAGATATTTTTGATGAAATCGGAGAGCCGAGATCCAAAAGCTGAATGTAAACAACACATTTACAATCACCATTTCATCAAAAATATCTTAATTATATATTATTAAATATCTTAAAGGAAAGCATGCACATGTCACATTGCCTATTTTGCCAATGTCTTGATCGTGGTAGTAGCCTTGCTGTCTATGGAGGGTCAGAGAGCTCTCAGATTTAATTAAAATATCTTAATTTGTGTTTTGAAGAAGAACAAAGGTCGGTTACACTTTATTTTAAGGTGTCCTTGCTATTGTGTAATTATACTTTGGAATGACATGAGGGTTAGTAATTAATGACATAATTTACATTTTTGGTGTGAACTAACCCTTTAACTGTACTGAATGTGCACTTTTAGTGTATTTCAAATCTTAAAATTAGTTTTACAAACATGTACTTGGAGATAATACAATTTTTATGAAATGAAAGGCCACTTAAGTGACTTCAAGAGAGAGACACTTTACAACTGCTCCAAACACACTTAAGTACACTTTTAAAAAGTGCAATTTACTAATAAAATCAAAAGACAAGTTTTACTTAAGTACATGTGTTGACTAACATATTAAAGCACTTGATTATCATAGTGTTATTCGACTTAACATTGTGCATATTTATATATTTTAAATGCATTAAATTACACTACATTTACATATTTATGTAAATACATTAAGTTAGCTTGTCGGTAAAATAGACAATATAATTAATTATGAAATTGCAAATAAACATGTACTTAAGTGGATCAAAAACACTCTAATGTTCAGCTAAATGCATTTAATATAAATTTGACCTACAATGCATTTAATTGCAAATAACACGCGGTTCTCTGAAAGTGTCAGAATACATTATGTTCAGTTCAAACTATATAAGTGTGTTTAGATTTCCCAAATAATTACTCATTACACAAAGTGTGCTTCTTTTTCACAAGGACAGCTAGATCTGTGAAATATTCTTAATTACAGAAATTTTAATAATGCGGTGGATGTGTAATAAAAGAGTGTGTCAAAGATCACATCAGACATGAACATGTGGTCAAGCTCAGCCCTTGACCTCAGTGTTCGTCACTCTTCTTTAAAGTCTGAATGCAGGTTAATGACGCCTCGAGAGCATTGATTGAGATAAAGAAAACATCATGCTGCTTATGTCGAAGGGCATGTAAACCGGTGTGTGTGTGCTTTCAGCTGAATCTCCAGATAATGAACTGCTAAATAACCCAGTGTTTCTGCTGAGAGAGGAGGATCGCAGGGATTTTCAGGAATCTGCATTCTGTGCTCCTCTGGGGTTCTCCAGCGTACAATAGAGATTTTACAGCAGATGTTCGTATCTCTTTATTTAACCCTCTGGTTGTGTTCGGACTCCTGTCACACTTGTGGTGTTCCCGGTCAAAAATGACCGGACTCAAAACAACTGCTTATAAATTTGACATTATGCTATATTATCACTAAATATTAGATTCAATCTTTTTGTCAACTTGTTTTCTTTCATTTAGGACTGGTTTTGTGTTTCTATTTGCATCTGATTAATCGTAAGCCTCATTTATCTGAGAGTAGGTGCCTCGTTTTTTGAGTGAAAAAAATCATTTTTTATGAATAATTTTCACAATATGAGATAAAAAATTATGAAAATTTGCACTGTTTCTCACACTAGTGTACTTTAATGTTTAATCTGGAGGTTTGGTTTTAAATGCTTTTATTTTGTACAAAATTGCAAAAAGTCACACTTGTGGTGTTCCCGGTCAAAAATGACCGGACTCCGATCAATTGCTTATAAATCTGTCATTATGCTATATTATCACCAAATATTGGATTCAATCTTTTTGTCAACTTGTTTTCTTTCATTTAGGACTGGTTTTGTGTTTCTATTTGCATCTGATTAATCGTAAGCCTCATTTATCCGAAAGTAGGCACCTCATTTTTGAGTGAAAAAGCATTTTTATGAATAATTTTCACAATATGAGATAAAAATTATGAAAATTTGCACTGTTTCTCACACTAGTGTACTTTAATTATTAATCAGGAAGTTTGCTTTTAAATGCTTTTATTTTGTACAAAATTGCAAAAAGTCACACTTGTGGTGTTCCCGGTCAAAATGACCGGACTCGATCAATTGCTTATAAATCTGTCATTATGCTATATTATCAACAAATATTGGATTCAATCTTTTGTCAGCTTGTTTTCTTTCAATTAGGACTGGTTTTGTGTTTCTATTTGCATCTGATTAATCTTAGCCTCATTTATCCGAAAGTAGGCACCTCATTTTTGAGTGAAAAGCATTTTTTATGAATAATTTTCACAATATGAGATAAAGAAATTATGAAAATTTGTACTGTTTATCACACTAGTGTGCTTTAATGTTTAATCAGGAAGTTTTATTTTTAAATGCTTTAATTTTGTACAAAATTGCAAAAAGTCACACTTGTGGTGTTCCCGGTCAAAATGACCGGACTCGATCAATTGCTTATAAATCTGTCATTATGCTATATTATCACAAAATATTGATTCAATCTTTTGTCAACTTGTCTTTCATTTAGGACTGGTTTTGTGTTTCTATTTGCATCTGATTAATCGTAGCCTCATTTATCCGAAAGTAGGCACCTCATTTTTTGAGTGAAAAAAGCATTTTTTATGAATAATATTCACAATATGAGTTAAAAAATTATGAAAATTTGCACTGTTTATCACACTAGTGTGCTTTAATGTTTAATCAGGAAGTTTTCTTTTAAATGCTTTAATTTTGTACAAAATTGCACAAAGTCACACTTGTCAAAAATGGCCGGACATTGAAAGTGAATGGGGAAGAATGAAAGTAAGAGAAACAACTAGTGTTCAGGAGCATGTTGTGCTTACAAACATAAAGGCCTTGGACCTGTGCGTGTGTGAATGCATGTATACTCACGCTATCACACACACATGCTCAAACTGCCTTGTCTTTAGCCTATTTTCTTTCATCACATATTCTAGACAAAACATTATGGCAGTAGGTTTTGAGGCTTTCATGTTCTCACAGAGTAGACGAAAGTTTACAAATAAATGCTTTAGCACAGAGAGAGAGCATATAAATGCCTCACATCACCTTGCTTGTCATTCAGTCCGTGTCAGCGCAATGGTGAAGAAGCTGTCTTTATAAGAGGTTCTTGATCATATTACTGATCAAGAGAATAGCGGAGTATAGCGAATAGAGGAAGAGACAACTGAAGATCAATCTTACAGTGAAGATGCATTGCAAGATATATTGGAAGAGGAAAACATCACTGAACAAGCTGAAAACCTTGCAACAACTGAAGAGGAGCAATCTTCTGATTTTGAGGGCCAAGCTGAAGTTGATGTAACATTCTGGTCGAAGGATGGAAATTTGTCCTGGTCATCATCTCCAACTGAGAAGAAAGGCAGATTATCCACAGAAAATGTCATAAAGATGACACCAGGGTTGACAAAATATGCCACATCCCGCATTGAAGACATAAAATCATGCTTCAACCTGTTTCTGGCAGAGCCTATTGAAAACATAGTCATATCCATGACTAATTTGGAGGGAAGACTGTGTTCCTGTGGCTCAGTGGTTAGAGCATTGCGTTAGCAGCGCAAAGGTTGTGGGTTCGATTCCCAGGGAACACACATACTGACAAAAAAATGTATAGCCTGAATGCACTGTAAGTCGCTTTGGATAAAAGCCTGCTAAATGCATAAATGTAAATGTACAAGGAAAACTGGAATGAGGTAGATCAGACATAGAGGCATACATAGGTCTCTTTGATTCTGTGTGGGGTCTACAAGTCCAGAAATGAAAACGCCGCCAGTTTATGGGATGCAGACACAGGTCGGCAAACATTTGCAAGGCACATGCAAAATTTATTTGTGAGTCATGTGAATAAGTTCACAAATGACCAGTTGCACGGCACATACAAATGCTAGTGTCAGTCACTTGCATGAGTTCAAACAACAACCAGGTGTTCGTTGATGTGGTTCTCTATATGGCAATGCTAATGTCTGTCACAATAATTATCTAAATAGATTTGTTGTTCTTAGATATTGTCTGTTTGACAGTGTCAGTGAGTTGATATATATAACTGAAATATAACAGTTTTGGGTTGTTCCTCATGAAATATGAATGTATAAAATATCGTAATGTGTTCTTTGTCTCTTAGATGGTCAGATTTAACGTAGCTTGAGTGGATTTTCAGAAAATAACATTTGAAAATCAAAATCAGTAACATCTTTGTGATCAGTAACATTCACTTTAGCAATGGCCAGCCATTTTATGACAAGTGTGACTTTGTGCAAGCATTGGTCTTATAGTAGCATAATTTAAATAATGATAAACAGTTAAACTTCCTGATTAACATATTAAAGCACACTAGTGTCCAAATAAACAGTGCACATTTTCATATTTTTTTACTCATTTGTATGAATATTATTCATAAAACCATTCACTCAAAACACATGATAGGTGCTACTTTCGGATAACATACTTACGATTAATTATATATCTGTGATAATATTACACATGTGAATACCAGTCCTAAATGAAGAAAACAGTGAATGTTGACAAGTAAGATCCATGAAAATAATGGCGATATGCATAATGACAAATTTATAAGCAATTGTCTCAGTCCGGTCATGTTTGACCGGGAACACCACAAGTGTGACTTTTTGCAATTTTGCTACAAAATAAAAGCATTTAAAAGCAAACCTCCAGATTAAACATTAAAGTACACAAGTGTGAGAAGAGCAGTGCAAATTTTCATTTTTTATCTCATATTGTGAAAATTATTAATAAAAATATTTTCACTCAAAAACGAGGCACCTACTCTCAGATAGCAGAGCAGGAGCAGCTTACGATTAATCAGATGCATTCACAAAACCAGTCCTAAATGAAAACAAGTTGACAAAAGAATGAATCTAATATTTAGTGATAATATAGCATAATGATTTATTATTAAAATAGTTGTATTACTGTATTTGTCATTATTGACACTGTACATGTGCATCTGTGTTTATGTGCAGTTACTAGGTGAAATAAAACCCACAAAAATTACGAAATTTGTTAAAAATTAAGAAGGAAGTACTTAGGGTACCCTATGTGAACAAAGTCAGTAAGTTTGACAATGCAGATAACGTTAACTAGTTATTTTAAAATAGAAAATCTTTTGGTCAATTTGACCGAACACAATAGGGTTAAAGCAAGTGTTTGAGATAGTCTTTAGGAGATCTTCTCTCACTAATTGTTTGACTTTTTCAGCAAGAATGAGCAAAAAACAATGTTTTTGTATTTTGCACTTTAAATACGCCACAATTAAATTACATTCTGGCTGAAGTAGGGCTGTGCAATTAAACGAAATTCAGTTTTGATTTCGGCCTACAACGATTATGAAAATACAGTAATCGAGATAAAACGATTATTGCGCCCCGGCGCTCGTGTTCCTCCATAAAAGCCCAATTTAATGTGCAAATCATGAGACTTAAGTAAAATGTGCCGTGCTTGATTTAAGTTGATTATCAAGTGCTTTAATATGTCAGTTTGCCTTTTAGGGCCTTTGACATTCTAAACCATAGAATTCTCTTGTCTAAATTATTAAGTTAAAATTTTTCTCCACATACTTTAAGATGGATCGAATCATACTTGATAAACACAGTATGTTAGTATACAGAATTATAATTCAGCTCCCTAAGTATATCCACTGGTGTTCAACATGCATCTATTCTGGGTCCTTTACTATGTGTACGTTGTACATCAATGATCTTCCATCCGTCTGTCCTAACACTAACATTTAAATGTATGCAGATGACACTGTCATTTATAGCTACGGAAGTAGTGTGTTAAGTTGCAAATGAACTTACAGAATCTTTGGTTCATGTTGCAGCTTGGCTAAACTTGCCGCTTAGTTAAACATCTCTAAAACAGTGTGTATGTTTATCACCAAAACTAAGAATTTAAGTGTAGTGCCAGATGTATTTGTATCAGGGGAAAGATTACAAGTTGTACCTGAATATAAGTACCTTGGTGTTCTGATTGATTCCAAATTTTCAAGGCGCAGGTTAAAAAGGACTGTAACCGGGTCAGATTTAGTTGATCAAATTTTAGATTTATTCGTGATTATATGTCATCTGACGCCGCTCTGATATATTTCCATGCATATATATTCTCATATTACTGTTTAACAACTTGGTCGCACGCCAGTATTACTACTCTGAAACCACTAGAGTCTTTGTATAAACAATCACTAAAAACGCTTGATAAGAAATCAGTTCAGTTTCATCATAAATAATGTCCTGTCACTTTACGAGTGGGCGGGGCCGAGCCGTGGGAGCGGAGGCGAGGCCGGTGGAAATGAATGATAATGCGACACCTGCGCCACTCACCGGTCTCGAGTCCCAGGAGCTTGAGTGCCCGCAGTAGATAAGTACGGGAACAAGGAGGCGCCGGCGAACATTTAAACATTTAATAACAAAATAACCAAACTGTGCAAGCGCCGCAGTTCAACACGACTGACTGGATCTCACAGCAAAACATAAAGTAAAATCAGGCCTGGTCTCTCGTCTTCCAATGTCGTCCTCCTTTTATTCCTTGAGCTCGGATGTGGGACTCGGTCCGGTGAGTGGCGCAGGTGTCATTCATTATCATTCACTCCACCGGCCTTCGTTCCCAAACGGCTATCGAACCCCGAACTTTTCACATACCCCGTTTTAGAGGCCCCTCGCGAGGGGTACTCGTTATCGTTATCCCCCCTCCCCTCTGGAGATAATACAATTTTATGAAATGAAAGGCCATCTTAAGGACTTCAAGAGAGAAACAACTGCTCCAAGGATGAGGAGTGACAAGAAAAAAGTGCAATTTACTAATAAAATCAAAAGACAATCTCGGTCCGTTCCCGGACATATTCGGTCCTCAACCAGCTGAGCGGTTATTCGACTTAACATGCGATGGTATATATTTTCTTTGGTGCATGCTCATCCGCCTCTGGCGGAGTAACTCCTCGGTCGAGGCAGCCGGCAGCGAGTCCCCGTTATGCTTGCAAATAAACATGGCGGATGGCAGCAGGCTTGCCTCCAGGCGGCACTACAATGCGCTTCTCGGGCAGCCATCCTCGACCCATTTGGATACGGCAGCAGTCTTCCGTCCCACCTGCTCTTCTTTTGCTCCAGCACCACCGCCCGGGCAGCCACTGGCAGTTCCGCCAAACTACTTCCTGTGCCCGATCTTCCAATGATCCACTCATTACAGCGAGGCTCTCTGACAGCGTAGTCCCTCCTTCCTCCTGGGTTTCGGCACCAATTTTAATAATGCATGTGTAATAAGAGTGGGAAGAAGGAGGCGGGAACAGCGAACATTTAAACATTTTAATAACAAAATAACCAAACATTCTTTAAAAGCGAATGCAGGTTAATGACGCCACATTGATTGATAAAGAAAACATCAGGCCTGGTCCTCTCTGGGCATGTCTTCCAATTTCAGCTGAATCTCCTTTTATTCCTTCCAAGCTCCTCCGTGGGACTCGAGAGGTGAGTGGCGCAGGTGGATTCATTATCATTCACTCCACCGGCCTCGCTCCGTTCTCCACTCTCGGACAGCAGATGTCGTATCTCTTTAATTTAAAGCAAGTACAATTTGCTAAGCTGGGATAACTTGATCAAATATGTACATTGACTGTTTAAGACTATGAATAGCTTCATTTCACCACTAAAACAGTTTGTGAATATTAGAACAACTGCTCACCGATCTACAAGGGGTGGGAAAGTAGGGACTGTGTTATTCCTTTCAAAAGAAGTAACTTCAGTCAGTCTGATTTTCAGTCAAAGCTGCAAGGCAATGGAATATCCCATCAACAATTAGCGATTACATACTTTTGGCTCTTTTTCAGTCTCATCTTAAAAATGGTTACTGACAACTCAGCAGTGTCAACATTAGTATTGTATTCTTGACAATAGACTTCCTTGTACTAATTGCTCTTGTTGATTATCAAGTTGCTCTTTCCTGTTGACATCTTTCTCTTTTCTCTCTCTCTTTCTCTTTCTCTCATGTTTACCTTGTTTTAGATAATTCACTTATATTTTGTATTTTAGTAGAGATTTTTCTGATTGTGTGTGATTTTTGTTTTCTGTAATATATATTATTTGTATTTATTTATTTTTTATTTTATTTTTTTATCTTCTCTCTCCATATGATGTGTATATGTGTGATGCTCTGTCTTTGTTTTAGGGTGACCTTTTAACATTCTGTCAAGGGTCTACAGATGAAAAATAGCCTTTTGGGCTAATTCTGGCACGTTTACAGTTATGTTTATTAATGTGCATTGACCCTGTAAATAAAAATAATAATAATAATTAGATGTATTGTTGTTGTTAAAAGCGTGACACAGAACATGCGCTTGTGATTACTGTGTATGCGCTCGAGACAGAACACAACACGGACATGTAACGTCATCTTTTAGCGCCTAAACGCTCAAATACACGCAACAATGTGTCAAAGTACCTTGGTGTTCTGATTATTCATGTAGCCCAGGTTAAAAGGTCTGTAACCGCGTTTAGTTTATCAACATTTTAGATTTATTCGTGATTATATGTCAGTAAATAGGATCGCGGCTCTGAAAGAGACAGTGCATATATTACTGCAGCGACTGTGTGCTTTATATTAATAATCATACAAATACTTGTGTAACAGTAAATAGGATCGCGGCTCTTAAAGAGACAGTTCAGCTATATTGCTCAGCGACTGTGTGCTTTATATTAATAATCAAACAAATACTTGTGTAACAGTAAATAGGATCCGTGTCTGGCTCTTAAATAGAATAGCTATATTCCTGCAGTGACTGTGTCTTTATATTAATAATCAAACAAATACTTGTGTAACAGTAAATAGGGACTGTTTATTCCTTTAAAGAGACAGCGTGCTATATTCCTCAGTGACTGTATTTTTATATTAATAATCAAACATCAACAATTGTGTAACATAAATAGGCTCTTTTGGCTCTCATCTTAAAGAGACAGTGCGCTATATTCCTGCAGTGACTGTGTGCTTTATATTAATAATCATTGACAAATACTTGTGTAACAATAAATAGGATCTTGGCTCTTAAAGAGCCTGTTGACTATATTTCTCTGCAGTGACTTTCTTTATATTAATAATCATACAAATAATTCACAATAAATAGGATCAGTTCTTAAGAGACAGATTCTATATTCCTGTGACTGTGTGCTTTATATTAATAATCATACAAATATTTGGGTAACAGTAAATAGGATCCGTTCTCTTCAAGAGACAGTGCACTATATTCCTGCAGTGACTGTGTGCTTTATATTAATAATCAAACAAATACTTGTGTAACAATAAATAGGATCCGGCTCTTAAAGAGACAGCTATGTTATGTTTATTCCTGCAGTGACTGTGTGCTTTATATTAATAATCAAACAAATCTTGTGTAACAGTAAATAGGATCCATGCGGCTCTTAAAGAGACAGTGCACTATATTCTGCAGTGACTGTGTGCTTTATATTAATAATCAAACAAATACTGTGTAACAATAAATAGGATCCGTCGCTCTTAAAGAGACAGCTATATTCCTACAGTGACTGTGTGCTTTATATTAATAATAAAACAAATACTGTGTAACAGTAAATAGGATCCGATGTGGCTCTTAAAGAGACAATAGGCTATATTCCTGCAGTGACTGTGTGCTTTATATTAATAATCAAACAAATACTTGTGTAACAATAAATAGGATCCGTCGCGGCTCTTAAAGAGACAGTCTATATATTCCTGCTCTGACTGTGTGCTTTATAATCAAACAAATACTTGTGTAACAGTAAATAGGATCCGTGTGGCTCTTAAAGAGACAGTGCACTATATTCCTGCAGCGACTGTGTGCTTTATATTAATAATAAAACAAATACTTGTGTAACAGTAAATAGGATCCGTGTGGCTCTTAAAGAGACAGCGCGCTATATTCCTGCAGTGACTGTGTGCTTTATATTAATAATCAAACAAATACTTGTGTAACAATAAATAGGATCCGTGCGGCTCTTAAAGAGACAGTGCGCTATATTCCTGCTCTGACTGTGTGCTTTATATTAATAATCAAACAAATACTTGTGTAACAATAAATAGGATCCGTGCGGCTCTTAAAGAGACAGTGCACTATATTCCTGCAGTGACTTTGTGCTTTATATTAATAATCAAACAAATACTTGTGTAACAATAAATAGGATCCGTGCGGCTCTTAAAGAGACAGTGCACTATATTCCTGCAGTGACTGTGTGCTTTATATTAATAATCAAACAAATACTTGTGTAACAGTAAATAGGATCCGTGTGGCTCTTAAAGAGACAGTGCACTATATTCCTGCAGCAATTATGTGCTTTATATTAATAATCAAACAAATACTTGTGTAACAGTAAATAGGATCCGTGCGGCTCTTAAAGAGACAGTGCACTATATTCCTGCTCCGACTTTGTGCTTTATATTAATAATCAAACAAATACTTGTGTAACAGTAAATAGTATCTGTGCGGCTCTTAAAGAGACAGTGCACTATATTCCTGCAGTGACTGTGTGCTTTATATTAATAATCAAACAAATACTTGTGTAACAGTAAATAGGATCCGTGCGGCTCTTAAAGAGACAGCGTGCTATATTCCTGCAGCGACTGTGTGCTTTATATTAATAATCAAACAAATACTTGTGTAACATTAAATAGGATATTTACTAAGACAGCATGCTATATTTTGGAGGCAAATCTGCAGATATTAATAATCAAACAAATTTTTGCTTTTAATTTGATAAAACATTGAATTAAGCTGAGATAACTATTTATCTGAAGGCATGATGATACAGGGTTATCACTACTACAGGATAAGAATACATGCGTACAAATATACATTTTAATACGCTGATGTCAGCTACAGATCCCAACTTTTACTGGTTTTAAAACTCAGATTTATGAGCTGTTAAAACATGAACTCATCTGTTAATTGTTTGTGTAAAAACCCAGCATTTTTAACTATTATTATCAGGGTGTCATTTTTGATGCTGTTTTAATTTGCACTCCTGCAAAACACTTCTTGGTGTGTTACAGTTTTCTTTTTTTAGATATATATCCATAATTTGTTTTATTTTCACTCCTTTGTTCTCTGTCTGCTGGTGAGCAACAGAAACAAATAATAAACAGAAATCACAGAGGAAATCCGTCGAGTCTAAAAGTCTCAGCTGTGGGATGAAAGCAGTGGGTGTTCAGATGCACAAATTAACCACAAAAATAATAACAAAGAATAAGTTCAAGACAAATTCTGTTCATATCCACAAAGATGTCTGACAGTTGAAAATTGTGAGTCTTTGTGGAAACGGGGTCTTTTTCTGCCCCAGCATTGATGGAGCATCTAAAGGTTATGTGTGACAGTTCAGACCAGACCAGAACGGTTTAACAGTAACTGGGTTTCCAAACCATTGCTAAAACCTCTGTAGTGGTTATTAGCGAGATGCTAGGTGCTAGGTGTTCTTCATAGCTGCCAGGGCATCTGTGAGGTGTATTCTAGGGTCACTCATCTTAACTTCCACCAGTTTCCTCACTGCAGTCTGCCAGAGGATTATTATATACTAGATTATTGCTTCAGTCAGTGTCTAAACATACAGTCAGCAATCTTGTGACCATGAGGAACTTAATGAGTGTATTGTCTCTGCACCATGCAAAAATTTTACCTTTCGGGGTATAGCAGATTTTCCTTCGGGTAGTACCCTTTAAAGGGACGACTTTGTACCTTGCCTACCCCTGAAACAGTGGGGATTTCTTTAAGACTGCAAGAAAAGCTTGGCTTCCCATATAATGTCAAACAATATATGGTCAAATATGTATATTAACATTTTATTGACTAAAAATGCATTCGAACACGTTCATCTTGAAGACGAGTTTGTTCGGAATCAGCTACATATAGCAGGTCGGCTGACTCGGTTTCCTTCTCATGCATTCCCGTAGCATCACAGTGCATTTCCCTGTTGAAGCCTAGCGTCTATTGACTTCAATGGGACTGATTTGAACAGATTTTTTTCAGTGCTTGGAAACTAGACGGTCATTGGATAAATGCTGTGATTATGATATAAATGCTGGGACTCCGGGCTTCTGCCTGATGATTGGAGGGTCTGTCGAAAGACTGCATCTCCTTTTGATTGACAGCGATTTTGTACTATAAAAAGTCGCTGACGCTGAAGCTACTCGGGCTCAGTCCCATCACGGATGTGTCGTCGAAAGACTAACTGCTGCAACCTATTTCTTAGTATTTGCTTGGCCAATTTTCATCATACATTTCACACAATTATACACCACAGTTCTTGTTTCAGTTTAACCTAATTCTCACATTTTCTCAGTCGAGTTTAAGATCGTTTGCTCATTCATTCATACAGTAGGCTAGAGCATTTTCTTGAAAAGGAACGTAGGGTAGAATTTATGTATAAATAAATGGACAATTTTTATGATGTTAGCCGAAAATGAGCTCCCCCTCTTTGAAAGACCAGCAGCCGCCACTGCCTAAAAGTTACATATTAGTTTCTTAGAGTAGCATTATTTACCTTTATGGTACTATTTTGAACATTTAGGAGTAAACAGGGTACAAAGATGACCCTCTGAGGATACTGCCCCAGTGAAAAGGTGTTGTAAATCTTAAAGGTACAGCTTTTGCACATTTATTCTGAGAGTATGTACAACATGCTCCCACTGCCAGAAACTCTGAGGCTCTACTGAATGAGCTGAGAGCCTTTAGGAGGGGGCATGGAGAGAACCTTAAGCAAATGCAAAGCTAGATAAACAAGAAGATAAAACGTCAAGGCCTCCAGAAGGAGCGCAGAAGGCAAGCTGCTCAGTAGTAAGGTACAGCCGTTCTTGCATAAGCGCAATCAGAAATACCCACCAAGCTGAACCATTTATTTCACATTTTTGACCGCAGTAGCAAACCAAACTAAACCACGTCTTTATTAGTTTGGCATGAGACCCAATGAAACACTACACAGAACATCACAGCAGAGCAGGTGAACAAGCAAATAAAGAGTCTCCATTAGGAGCTCGGGATCAGATGACATCCATCACCTGTTTAACATGAGTCTCTCTCCGATGAGAGTCCCCGAGCTCAAGGAAACATCTGGGCCCGTATTCACAAAACAGCTAAAAGTAGCTCATGTCTCACTGATTTAGGAAAAAATCTTAAATATAATGGGCATGTCAGTCCTAAAGTTAGGACTCCTAAGATAATTTCACAAGGCGTTTTAGCGTTAAAGCTAGCTCCTAAATCTGTGAAAGGTTAGGAGTAGTGAAGAGGAGTCTTGATCATAAAATAGCTGTTGCCATCAATCTGCCTCAGAACGTGAACATCTTAGAAACATTAGACGATAATGAGCTTTTAAAAAGGTATCACCTTTGGTTTGGAGGTTATCCCTACTACAATTTTCCTTTGATTATATCCTTGTTCTCATTTTTTTATTCCAATTCTGTTGTATTTGATATTTTAATGATTGTATTGCACAGCACTTTGGTCCGTGTAAGCAGAATTTAATTGTGCTCTATAAACCAGCTGGGCAAGAAAAACAGCTGTTCTTGCGTCGTTTGGTTTTCTTTTAAGTTTGCATGTCTTACTATCAGCAACGATTATTCTACTATGTTAATTAAAAGGCTGTTTATATGCATATTCACTAATTGTTTATGAGAAGCATACATGTATGAGGCTGACAAATAGCTGAACATATTACACTTGCATTTTAAAACCTTTATTTGAATATGGCAACATAATATTGTACTCTACAATATTTCTATGACTAAATATCTGACAGAGACTATCAGCCAATCACTGTGAGCATAGTTGCTGACATCATCCATAACAATGAGGTAAACCCCGCCCCCTTACTCTGAGCTTAAGACTTCTCTCTATTCCTTAGTAAAATAGTTTGTCTCAGCAGCTTTGTGAATAGGTTTTAAGAGAAAACTCTTATCTAAAACCTTTTACTGCTCTTTAGGAGAACTCTTAGTGGTGAAGAGATAAAATGTTGTTTTAATATGAGCCCTGGTCTTGGTGTAAAAAGAGGGTCCACCTCCATCCCTAATGATGGAGGACTAGTACCACAGACTCTTCATATCTTTAAGCCCACCAAATCTCCTACTGGAGCCCAGAATCAAGCTGGATTGTCTGTCATCGAAATGCTGCCAAAATTGTCACCTGGACATGGTGACAGCACTGTGAGGACTGTTGACGTAATTCTGCAGAGAGAAATGCAGGCGGACACTTCCATGATCTCACGAATCGCATGCCACCTGACAGGCAGACCACAGATTGTGCGACTGCAGAAGTGTGTGTCTGAGCAGGTGGGGAGTAGCACAAGTGACAGCTCAGGTCATTCCATGTGTGCCGCAAGATGCTTGGTAAGTTTCACCAGTCTGGGAGTGGGACTGTGTCTCAGAATCGAGCTGACTCGCTGTCTGCTGCCTGCATGAAGCTCTGAGATATAATCAGAGGATTGTTTTAAGATTCCTGCAAAAAGCAAACATGGGAGAACTCACCATTGCAATATTGGTTTTGCCTTTTGTGTAACAGTTATATAGACAAATAATTAAAATAAAGTGCTTAAATATTGAGACCCCAAAGCACCAAGTTTTGTGTCGCTAAGCAACAAACAGACCATAGAGGCTCTCCTTCCCGCTCAAAGCACTCTGTATCACTCAGATTTACTCCAGGTCTTCTGATTCCTGCTCACCAATCACTAGTGATAGAAACCCTGTCCTTCAACCCACACTTTCACTTTTTAGTAGTTTTGATTGACAGGTAGATGTTGTCACACTATGGGCTTGGCAGATGTGTGCATTGAGGGTGCGTATGAGCACCATTCTGAATCCTACAATGACAAACAGGACACTTTTACGGCAGAGGTTCCCAACCACAATCCTAGAGCCCCCAATCACAGTATGTTTTCCATGTGTCCTTTATCAAACACACCTGATTCTGATCATCAGCTCATTAGCAGAGACTCCAAAACCTGACATGGGAAGACAAAGGAGAGCTGCAAAATGTGCAGTTTTGGGGGGGCTCCAGGAACAAGGCTGGGAACCACTGCTCTACGGCCTTGTGCACCTATTGGACACGGGACTGTGGTGACCAAGTCCACAAGAGCACATGAACTGTGATGTTTGAGACAGGTCCCAAGTAATCAAAGAGTCAGAAGAAACACTAACGCAACGACTTAAAAAAAAAAACCTTTCTCCAAGCAAATCTCCACTTCCACACCACTAACACAATATTCCAATTTAAATAAGATTAAGATGATACTCTAATTAAGAATCTACCATGTAAACAGATTTTTGATTACCTTGATCCAGAGTCATTCATTTAATTAAAACGTGAAGTATTCCTATTTTAGTTGCGTTATAGACATATACACACCATAATCA
Organism: Gymnocypris eckloni scoliostomus; assembly: GCA_027564155.1. NCBI lineage: Eukaryota > Metazoa > Chordata > Actinopteri > Cypriniformes > Cyprinidae > Gymnocypris > Gymnocypris eckloni. The sequence goes on along the minus strand of CM050413.1, from coordinate 909,515 downwards.
CACTATTACAGTTGTGTAGGACTTTTGGCCGCATTTCGCGACAGGATCCACATGTTGACAGTTCTGACCTAAATATTATTTTCAGTTACAATAATTAATCCTAAAATTTGAAATTAGTAACTTACTTTTCACAGCATCAGCCATGCGCAGGCTCTTACTCGTGAATACATTTCCCTGGAGACTAGCTCTAAACGATTCGTTTGAATCAGTGAGTTGTCGACTCGAGAACGACCTTGGATCATTGCTATTCGTGAATTAATTGTTTGGTGCGATTTGCAAACCGATTGAACAGGTTCATTAAAAAGAATCAGTTTGTTCATGAATCAGACACCGCTTCTGCGTCTCGGTGCATATTACAAGGATCGATATGTTTTATGAAATGTAGTGAAGTAAAAAGTACGATCGTATGCTTTGTAATGTAGTAACATAAAAGTTACTCAAAATAAAACTACTACAGTGAAGTACTGAACTTCTTCATTACTGTCCACCAGTGTTAATACCTACAACTGCAGACATCCTTCATAGTGAAGATGCAAAGAAAATTCAAAGTCGATGAACAAGCTGGGTCTGACCGAGACCCTCCGGAGGAAGAGTCTGTGGAGGAGACAGGTGTCCAGACTAATGGACAGTGGCAGTGTCTCTCACACAGGTTCGATGAATTGAAGAGTCACAGGTTGTTGATCCATCCTCAGTGTATCCTACAGACGATTATTCCTGCCCGATATCTGTCTCTGTCCGGATACAGGCCTCTATCTCTCCATATCTTAACCTGTCTGTAGTGAGAACAGAGGACACTCATGAATAAACTCTTGGGATCTGCTCTGAACCCAAACCCCCTGAGCACTGATGATGGCACCAAATGATAATGTGTGTTTGCTCAAACTCGTTCATAGTCGGACATCTATGCCAAACTATGCCAAGACTTCACATAATCACACAACCCATTGGGACTATAGCTCCTGCACTCTTGTGAGGAAGAGCGTGCCAAGATTATCTCACTCTGCTGCGTCAGAGTTATTTAATGGGATGGGTGGAGTCATCTCAGCTAGTGGGTGGAGTTATCTCAGCTGGGGAGCATGTGTGGAGTGTAGAGAACATATGGACAGGATGTTGTGTAGGAGATAGAGAGAGATAGAGAGAGAGAGAGAGAGAGAGAGAGGTAGCGGTTGTGTTTAATTAGTCTCATCAGAGCAAAGGTGGAGCAGGTAAACAGAAACATGACGTCCTCACACACTTTCTGAATTCCTCGTTGTTCCTCCTTGTTTCTTTCTATCGCTCATTCCTCATTATTTCACTCTGCGAGTCGAGTCGATGAGAGCAGATGGTCGATCACACAGTGAGGCCAGCCTGCCATCAACCACCCCCGTTTCAGTATTAATGTGCTTTATTAGCATGACAAATAACAGTACATTCATACTGCCACAGCAGATGCAGCTAAGCTGCTGACAATAAAAACCAACATTAAAAGTGACAAGAAAAGAGCTCAGACAACTGTAACGCACTAATAATAATGCTCATCATTAAGTGACAGATACACACAGATCAGCAGCGCTGGGGATCATCAGATGACACAGGGAGCGAGGAGCCCATAGCTTGTTTCACAAGTTCATCTGCTCATCCTGTCCTGACTAATGTGGCTGGCTGTTCTTGAAGGAGGGGCTCAGTCCCGTGATTGGGCTCCAGCTCTGAGCAAACACCCCAGACGACAAAACTGGACAGCTCAGAACCGAGACGGGGTGCTGGAGGGACACAATCACCCCAGACCACAGAACTGGACAGCTCAGAACCGAGACGGGGTGCTGGAGGGACACAAACACCCCAGACCACAGAACTGGACAGCTCAGAACCGAGACGGGGTGCTGGAGGGACACAATCACCCCAGACCACAGAACTGGACAGCTCAGAACCGAGACGGGGTGCTGGAGGGACACAAACACCCCAGACCACAGAACTGGACAGCTCAGAACCGAGACGGGGTGCTGGAGGGACACAAACACCCCAGACCACAGAACTGGACAGCTCAGAACGAGACGGGGTGCTGGAGGGACACAAACACCCCAGACCACAGAACTGGACATCTCAGAACCGAGACGGGTGCTGGAGGGACACAAACACCCCAGACCACAGAACTGGACAGCTCAGAACCGAGACGGGGTGCTGGAGGGACACAAACACCCCAGACCACAGAACTGGACAGCTCAGAACCGAGACGGGGTGCTGGAGGGACACAATCACCCCAGACCACAGAACTGGACAGCTCAGAACCGAGACGGGGTGCTGGAGGGACACAAACACCCCAGACCACAGAACTGGACAGCTCAGAACCGAGACGGGGTGCTGGAGGACACAATCACCCCAGACCACAGAACTGGACAGCTCAGAACCGAGACGGGGAGCTGGAGGACACAATCACCCCAGACCACAGAACTGGACAGCTCAGAACCGAGACGGGGTGCTGGAGGGACACAATCACCCCAGACCACAGAACTGGACAGCTCAGAACCGAGACGGGGTGCTGGAGGGACACAAACACCCCAGACCACAGAACTGGACAGCTCAGAACCGAGACGGGGTGCTGGAGGGACACAATCACCCCAGACCACAGAACTGGACAGCTCAGAACCGAGACGGGGTGCTGGAGGGACACAATCACCCCAGACCACAGAACTGGACAGCTCAGAACCGAGGCAGGGGTGCTGGAGGGACACAATCACCCCAGACCACAGAACTGGACAGCTCAGAACCGAGACGGGTGCTGGAGGGACACAATCACCCCAGACCACAGAACTGGACAGCTCAGAACCGAGACGGGGTGCTGGAGGGACACAATCACCCCAGACCACAGAACTGGACAGCTCAGAACCGAGACGGGGTGCTGGAGGGATGCTGGAAAAGCCATCGCTGCTGCTTACATACTTCTGTGGTGATGATCGACAGGACTACATTTACAACGTCATTACATTCACACCATAACGCATACTCGATTCAAATAAGTATTGCATGTTATTTTTCCCTAATTATTTTATTTATTGACCAATACAATTGCAATAAATATAAACAGACAAACAATTATGCTTTGGGGGAAAAACGAACAATATTTTGACTTCTAAACACTGTTTGTATGTTAGCTGATTCACTTGTCTGTCACAAGAATGTCTTTGACAAACATTGATTTACCTTTTTTTCAGCAAATATTCATATTCATCATTATTTTAATAACATTGTGTAATTAATTAGAATCGTTTCATATGATAGATAGATAGAGAGAGAGAGAGAGAGAGGGATGGATGGATGGATGGATTATTCAGTTATGCTTTCATTTTAATGTGTTTATTTTTATGACAAATATTTGGCTTGCCAATTTTAATTAACTGAAAGGACTAACACAAAATGAAACAAGTCAAAGTACAACACTAGTGGCGAGTCAAATAAAGTATGAAACTATGGACTGGGCAAATAAATAAATCAACTAATTAAATTAAACAATAAATAAGGTGTATGTGTAGAGCTTTCCATACAGTCATTTACTGCGTGTAATACGAGGTAATCTACTTTAATAATCATTATATTAAAAAATAAAATGCTGTTAAACGGCGTTTGGTTTAGATGTTGCACCAGTGTGTGATGTATTTCATATCAGCTGCTCATGTACACTCCACAGAGAGACAGAAACACACACATACATATTTATGATGAAGTGAAGATCCCGAAAACGTCAAACAACAAGTAGGTCAAATCACCTGTCACTACATCCCATGTGTGTGTGTGTGTGTGTGTGTGTGTGTGTGTGTGTGTGTGTGTGTGTGTGTGTGTGTGTGTGTGTGTGTGTGTGTGAGTGAGTGGAGTGAGAGTGTGAGAGAGAGAGAGAGAGAGAGAGAGAGAGAGAGAGAGATAGGCTGCTGCTCAACAGAATGACATAACTGCACAACATGAGTGTGCGGTATGAGAGTAAAACAAACACACACTCACACTCACTCTCACACACACACACACACACACACACTCACACACGGTGAAATGTTGAGACTGTGGCGTTTTAACAGTCAGAACACATTGAGCTCAAACACAAACGCTTTCGTTTCACCGCACGTGATATTAAACCGATTTAAAGAGATGTTCGCAGACTCAGGCGTGACTTTCACAAACGCTGCACATCTCAAACTCAGAAACATCAAGCTTCTCGTCGTTTGCATGAACATCTGAGCCATTAGCAGCTCTTCCCCTAAAAACATTCTCCAATTGAGTTTTTATCTTTCCGCTTCAAGCTTTAAACAGTCCAGCGCTCCGAGCACAGAGCCGTGGGCGTTATCCACAGAGAGGACATGCCTTATCCCGATCCACGAGCACACACAAACAGACACACACACACACACACAGTCCCAAATCCCACTGTTCTGTAAGCCGCCGCTTTACACAAAAAACATCAAACCAGAGAGAACGGATCATCTCCAGTGCAGACGCACACAGCAATACTAGAAAACACAGCATCAATCACAGACACCACTGCTGAATACAGTCTGATGATGATGATGATGAAGAAGGTGTCTTTAATTAAGAGTGCTTGCTGTCATTAATGTGAACAGAAATAATGAATTCACATCACAAAGCACACGAGACACTGAGGAGAACAGATTCGACTGAGATCAGCAAAAAGCATCCTCGAGAGTTCAGGAGAACCACAAACTCCGTCAAACACACAGCGAGCACTTTATCAGATCTCTTCAATTCATCCAAATGAGAACGACCCGAGACAGAGTTTCTGACAGATTTACCTCACTTCTAGAGACAAACGTTTCCCAAATTATAAACACACACGCTCACGCACACGCACACACACACACGCACACGCACACACACACACACACACACACACACACACACACACGCTCACGCACACGCACACACACACACGCGCACGCGCACGCGCACGCACACGAACACACACACACACACACTCGCACACACGCACACACACACACACACACCTTGGACTAGGGACTGGAGTTAGTGTCCCAACAAAGCTTTTCTGCCTGATCAGACATTTTTTCATCACCATCATCAGAGACCCAGAAATCCCATGACCAACCGCAGCAGCACCACTGACCCAGAACACACACACACACACACACACACACACACACACACACTCAGATGTAAGTTTGTGCTCATCTCACACTCACAGCGGCTGATTTGTATCACTACAGCTTTTTGTCATCATCATCATCATCATCATCATCATCATAAGAGACACAGAAATCCCACAACAACAACAAACTTGAAACACACACATACATTTCTGGTCCGATTCACACACACACACACACATACACACACACACACACACACACACTGAGTTTCTGCACAAATGTCCCAATCACACACACTCACACACTGAGTTTCTGCACAAATATCCCGATCTCACACACACACACTGAGAGTTTCTGCACAAATGTCCCAATCACACACACTCACACACTGAGTTTCTGCACAAATGTCCCAATCACACACACTCACACACTGAGTTTCTGCACAAATATCCCGATCTCACACACACACACTGAGAGTTTCTGCACAAATGTCCCGATCACACACACACACACACTGAGTTTCTGCACAAATGGCCCGATCACACACACACACACACACACACACACACACACACACACTGAGTTTCTGCACAAATGTCCCGATCACACACACACACACACAGAGTGAAAGTATCTGTACTTACTCCAAACGCTGAAGATCACTAAGCACTGACTGAAACACGAGAAAAAACACACAATCATCAGTAGGGCACGAGGAAGACGAGGAGGATGAAGATGCTGATGAAGATGAAGACTCACCCAAAAGGCTTCAGAGGAGCGCTGAGGATCCGGAGGAAGGTTTTATGTCTTTCTGTCACTCCAGCCAGAAACAGCCGCGATGAGGAGGATGAGGATGAAGATGAAGAGCTCTTATTCCACACACTGACAATCAGCTGCGCGTCCGACGCACGCGAGCATCACAGAGAAACGCGCGCGCGGAGAGGAGATACCTGACTTTGTGTGTGTGTGTGTGTGTGAGAGAGAGAGAGCGAGACTGACGCGCGCACCTGCAGTTCCGCCGCGCGCCGCAGGATGGCCGCGCGCCGCATCCCAGATCAAACACCTCCATCTGATTCGTATGGACTATGATATTTCATGTGTACTGATTGTGTCTTTATCTGTCTATAACAACAAAAGCCAAATCAGATATGTTTATTTCAAAACGTATCGGTTAAAAATCAAACAGTGATTACTATAATGCGTGCAGGACAGTACAAACTGTTCTGAGATCGTTCTGCTGATGTCGTCATTAAGTTATGAAAACGTTTGTTCTCTGAACAAAATGTGTATTTTTTATGCATTTAATCTATGCTATACAAACTTTAAAGGAACGTTCCATTGAATCATTGTTGCAAACATTATGGGATCGTTACTTGTGAATGTTCTCTGAACGTTCTGAAACATTTGAATCATGTTGATCCCTCACGTGGGTCTCTGAGATGTCTGATCACGTTATCTGACAGTGTGTGTGTGTGTGTGTGTGGTGTGTTGTTAGATATGTGTGTGTATATGTGTGTGTGTATATGTTTATATGAACATGCATTCTTAAATCATAAACATCTCTATAGATATTGTCTGATGTGTGACATCTGAGATGTCACATATGCTCTGTGATAAATCAGGGCTATAGTGTCTGGCTAACAAATTCTGTGATGTGGTGATTCTTATTGCATATTATAGATGTACAAGATGTTCTGCATCTTAAAGTATTTAGTAATCATTCAGTGTAAAGTGAGACGTTTGAAGCTGTGACATGGTGTTTCACAGGTGAGGTAATCAGCAAGTAGCTAAAACAATGAAAAGACAGTTTTTACCTCACACACCTGCAGACAGGCCTCAGCACAGTGTGTGTGTGTGTGTGTGTGTGTGTGTGTGTGGAGAGTGTGTGTGTGAGAGAGATGTGTTTGTGTGTGTGTGTGTGTGTGTGTGTGTGTGTGTGTGTGTGTGTGTGTGTGTGTGTGTGTGTGTGTGTGTGTGTGTGTGTGTGTGTGTGTGTGTGTGTGTGTGTGTGTGTGTGTGTGTGTGTGTGTGTGTGTGTGTGTGTGTGTGTGTGTGTGTGTGTGTGTGTGTGTGTGTGTGTGTGTGTGTGTGTGTGTGTGTGTGTGTGTGTGTGTGTGTGTGTGTGTGTGTGTGTGTGTGTGTGTGTGTGTGTGTGTGTGTGTGTGTGTGTGTGTGTGTGTGTGTGTGTGTGTGTGTGTGTGTGTGTGTGTGTGTGTGTGAGAGATGTGTGTGTGTGTGTGTGTGTGAGTGAGTGTGTGTGTGTGGAGTGAGGAGTGAGTGAGTGTGTGTGTGTGTGTGTGTGTGTGTGTGTGTGTGTGTGTGTGTGTGTGTGTGTGTGTGTGTGTGTGTGTGTGTGTGTGTGTGTGTGTGTGTGTGTGTGTGTGTGTGTGTGTGTGTGTGTGTGTGTGTGTGTGTGTGTGTGTGAGGAGTGAGTGGAGTGTGTGTGTGTGTGAGTGTGTGTGTGTGTGTGTGTGTGTGTGTGTGTGTGTGTGTGTGTGTGAGAGTGAGGAGTGAGTGTGTGTGTGTGTGTGTGTGTGTGTGTGTGTGTGTGTGTGTGTGTGTGTGTGTGTGAGTGTGTGTGTGTGTGTGTGTGTGTGTGTGTGTGTGTGTGTGTGTGTGTGTGTGTGTGACACTTCAGGTCAGCCGTAACACACACACATACGGACATGTCACTTACTGTTAGCGTCTGAAGAGAGAGCAGAATAACGTCAGACAGACAGAGACGGCTCATTTCTCTCTCTATTAATGACGTGTGCATTACATTGTGTTTGAATGTGAGTCAGAGTCTCATTTTTTTAAAGGGCCCCAACAAAGAGTTTTAATTGAATGCGAGTCCAGGAAGTGAACATCAGATTCCTGTCTTTATTCTCTGCTCTACAACTCAAACACACGACTGCAAGGGTCGGTTTAAATGTAGAAAGACCTCAGGGAGGAGAGAGAAGTACAGTTACAGTGTCTGGCATGCTGGAGATGGGCTGTGTTTAGCTGCAGGGCAGCAGCTCCTGAGCAAACAGCAAACAAAGCGCCGGATCACATGTGCTCCAGCTCCCAGAATCCTCTGCTCTGGTCACTTCTGTCCCTCTCCTTATTCTTCTGGATACAGACCTGTGAAACTCAATGCCTCGTTGCGTCTTGAATCTGGGTCACGAGTAAGAAGGGGAATATTCAACTGCACGGATTTAATAAACCACTGGATTCTCTCTCCTTTGTCATCATATTGGCTTATTTTTTGCATTGGATATCTAACTGGTGTAACTCGAGCTCACAATCTCAGCATGTTCACCGTGCACAGAAACAGCACAGTCACTGAAATCAGCAGATGACTTTAATGTTTCAGATGTTTGTGTCGTTTATAATCACTGGCTGCAGGATTATCGGCCACTAGACTAGACAGCAGTTTAAAAGTTAACATGAAACCCTGTCTACAAGCCACTGAACTTCATTAATGTGACGCGCTTCAGAGTGAAACATGATCGAGGATCGAGACAGAGCGTGAAAAAAGTGCAATATTACGTGCAATTACTTAAGTGTTTTTGATCCACTTAAGTAGGACTTTAGTACATATGTATATTAATGTCATAATGACTTCTATTGTATTTTAAATATAGTTACATTATTGCTGAATGCAAGTATTCATGATGATTATGTTAAATACGTTTGCAAATGTGCAATTTAGTACAAATTAAACGATAATTAAGTACTTTACCCCCCGGTTTCACAAACAAGGCTTAAGCTTAGTCCTAGACTAAAATCTAAGTCTGAGCTGTTTCAACTGAAATAAACTTGCACTGAGTGATCTTAAAATATATCAGTGCCTTTGTTTTGTCTCAAGATGTAATGTTTTTATTTTAAGCTTGTTTATAAAACTACTTAAATGTCCTAATTGAACTATGATCTAGTCCTGGCTTAGTCTAATCCCTGTCTGTGAAACTGGGCCGATATGTGTTTAGTTAGTCAGCGCATCAAAATCAGTGTATGTCTTTAAACAAGAAAAACATAATTAAATCGCAATGATTTAAAATGTGCATTTAGGTAAACCTTTAAATGTGACATTTTTACAAAGGTCATTGGTATAAAGTGTACTAACACTGTGAAAAAAGTCCCATAGTAAAAGAGCTAAAGCTGCCAAACAAAACCTGTACAATTAAAGTAAAATATCGTAATTGAAACAAGTTTTATCTTCTGTAAAACATTTAATGGAAATGTCTGTAAAATTATAGGTTTTTTGCACTTTACATCAATATTTGACTGTAATTGTATGGTTTTTATTTGTCATTTGATCATTTTTTTGATTTTATGATTTTATTTTTTGTACAGTGTGTGTTTAGAAACACAGTCAAGGAAGTGTCCCTGTTTAAATCACTTAAGTGGCCTTTTATTTTATTGAATATTACTGAAATAAAAGGCCCATTAAGTACACTTTAATCTGTATTTTGTAATAGACTTTTAAGATTTGAAGTGCACTACAAGTGCATATTTAATACAATCAAGCACACTTTTTCACAAGGTCTGAATGCAAATGTACTAAATTCGCTTTCGGCTAATGGTTGGCACTGAAGTCTGCGCTGCTTAAGTGACGTCAGTGAAAATCAACCGTGTATCAGAAAAGGAACAAGTCATTTCAGTCAAATCTCTGGGAAAACACTCCGTCTTACTTCACTGACAAAGTTTTGCTCCCAGAGGTAGCAGCAGTTGCCAGAAAACACCTGATCTGCTGCCGACGTACTTTACATCTGAAAATATTCACATTGTTAAATGACATTCTGTGAAGTTTGTCTGAAAACCATTAGTCGCTTGCCAATTAAAATCTCTAATGACTCAATGCTTAGAAGTCTGTGGCAGCGTTGTGTGAATACTGAACAAACACCTGCGCTCTGAAGCGCCATCAGGATTCTAGCGGCTTCCGCGCAGTCTTAATTGTGGAGGCTTCACATGCTGAGCGCTTCTCAACTAAACATTTATATTCCCAGCCTTCTCCTGCTCTCTCCGAGACGCCGTCACGCTCTTTTTCACTTGGCTTTGAAAGCCGGGTCGTCCTGACCCATTGCTCTGCTTTGCCTTTTACACATCATATGCATATCTGAGCCGAGATTTTATTAAAAAACAATGGTTGGAACGCAAGCTAAGCAAACCATGTCTCACTCAACCATAAATCATTAACTTTGGGGGAGGGGGGGCAAGGGGAGAAATTGCCCCCCCCTCCATAGCGTCAGTCATGGACTCTATTATTTCAGTGCAGGACCGGATGTACAGGGGTACTAGATACCCTCAAGCAAAATCAATTAAAAGATCTGCTCAACGCTGCAAAAACACGTGGGATAGTTTGCCGATGTAGCCAATCAAAGACATATCTGTTGATTTCTGCAACGCAATGGCCAATCAGAATCGTTCAGAGTTTTCAGAATTCACTCATCGCTGGAGTTTTGCACGCTCGTGAATCATCTCATGACTAAGTAAGTGCAGACTGTAAATAAGATATTTATTGTGTAGTTTAGAGCGCTAGATTATAACGGAACTTTGTGAGATCGCGATTAACTTTGATGACTGATTATTTTAGTGATAATAAAGGGAGCTCGCTTTGTGTGTTTTCTAGGCTATAATCCATTCAGAATTTAGACATGTGCATGCTTCAAAGTTTGGGAATGATGCTGGATTCATTCTCAAAATATCAGTGATAAACAACGGGACAAAAATGCATCGGTGATATATTCTGGAAGCGGTCCTGGCCAAACCTCCACAGACAGCTCGCGTCCTGAGCGAGATCTAGTTCATGGACTTAAAGCGTGTGTAATCTTTATTGAGATCGGGACATATCAACCAGTAATTTAATTTCCAGTAACGGACGGTAGAAAGTTCACAAATGAATGGTATGCGATTTATGACAGAATAGTCCCACAACTGATGTTTTATTTTTTTACACACACGTCTCACCGTGATGAAGAAAATGACACAGAAAACTTAAATGAACAACAGAAAAGCAGCTTGCACATTTCTGGTTAAAAATAAATGGCCATCAACTGACACTTAAAACGGAAAGCATCGCCATTCAAATCAGCAGCAAGAGTCAAAGTTCCACAGTTTAGTAAACGCAGGCAACCTCTTTAAGTTGTTCTTCACTGATCTGTATTGGCACAATGCGTTGCAGGCGCATTGTTTTGATGCATAGACTACATCCGAAAATCATCTTGGTCTCATGTTTATACCACGTAGGTATTAATATGTAACATTTACAAGCACAAAACATTCATTTTTGTACCTTTTTTTTATTGATGCTAAAACATACAATTTAGACACATTTCATTGTTTAAAACACGTATTTTTAGCTAAAATCTTAAAAATAGTTGTCTTTTATATCAAGATATTCGTATCAATGCATTTGTATCATTTTATAAATAAGCGATTTAGATTTGTAGACCCCTTAACCTACTCCCAAACCTAAACTTACCCATTTTACAGTCAGCGCGGGGCCGTTTGCGGTCGCTGGATTTGCTGCTCGGGATGGAGATGAAGGTCGCCGATGCTGAATAAAGACTTGGATTCGGGTCTGTTCCTCGCAGTCGTATAGATTCTGGGGATCTGGATTACAGCGCACAAATACAATTATTTCATTTCTTAATTATGTTGCGGTTTTGGTGTTTTTATAGTTCTATTGTCAGTCACAACATTTTAGACAAAATGCTTTTTGTGGCCCATGACAAACAATAAACATTACATGGCAAGTAACGGTTAAATGATTTCAAATGTTATTTATTTTAAGGTTTAAAGTGAAGTTTTGTTTATTAACATTATGTAGGCCTATTATTGGAAATGAGCTGGCAGGAGAAATCACACAACAAAACGTTATCATTTCATATTAAGTAAACAAGGTAATTTATATGACGACTAATAATACAATTGAGACCGCAATTTCAATATTCATAAGGTTTCATCTGTAGATGTCATCAATACATCTGTTTTGTTCGTTTAAATGCAGAAAATACGTCAGTATTGTGTTTTAGTGCCTATAAAACTTAAGTAAATGTACATACAAAACTATTATTTTCTTTATTTTTATTACTCAAATTATTCTTATTGTATGTTTTAGTGGTCAAATAAATCACTTATATGATGTCCAAGATTCTGTCTATAATAATTGTATAATTGAAAAACATACAGTGGTATGTATAATGACTAAAATAGTGTAATAGTTTGTAGAACTCTTCAATAAATTTGGTAAATAAATCTTTTTTCTCAAAGTGTTGGGGGGCTATATATAGTCTCAGGAAAATCTCATTTTTCTTAGTAAGCTTATAAGCTCATGAGACATGTAATTTTTCATTCAGTGTGGTACACTTTTATTCAAGGAACTTCAGTCTCTATAACCTTTTATCTTTTTGAGCATTATCAACTATTATCCACTGGATGGTGGATAGTAAAGCCCAAAGGGTCTTCTTTGCAAAGGCACCACAATTGTGTGTGTAGCACACTGAAGTCAGCACCTGTTATAATTTTTGGTACTTCTTTTTCAAATGTGAGTCCCAAAATCCCCAAAATGGGGAGTGCTGGTTAACAGGTTAAATATTATTATTCAATAAATAGTATTTTATATAAATAATATTTTATATTAACAGTATTTAATAATAGTGTTTCGTATTGAGAAAACAGTGTTCGTGGTGGTGATTTTAGTTACACTATTCTGCCATTAGATGGCGAAAAGAGAGAGAAAGTTAGTCAGTAGTAAAGACTTTTACTTTGAAAAATAAACGCTATAAAATAAATGCTTGGCGCAGTGAACAGATGCACTGAGCAGCAAAATCACCCTTAACAGGTGAGAGGATATTAACCTTCAATAGATATTCAAATGAATGTTTATTGTGATATGAGATTGATCTGAAGAATGAATGCTGTATCTGATGCTCGCTCAGTCCATCTCTCTCTCACAATATCTACTACACCAGTGGTTCCCAACCACGTTCCTGGAGGCCCCCAACACTGCATGTTTTCCATGTCACCTTAATCAAACACACCTGATTCAGATCATCAACTCATTAGTAGAGACTCCAAGGCCTGAATTGGGAGTGTCAGACAAAAGTGAGATGCAAAATGTGCAGTGTTGGGGGGCCTCCAGGAACGTGGTTGGGAACCACTGTACTACACATAATACACAGTTTTTTACTACAGTAATACAATGAGCTTTTAATGAAGCAACTCAACATTCCTTCATTACTAGTTCTAAAGCGACATTTTGGAATTAGTAATGGAGGCTTAGGCTCAGCTGTTAAACTGTCAAACTGTGACAGAATTAAGTAGTTCACACATTTGTGGCGTTGAACTGTTGTATAAATGCAATATCACACTCGTAGACATGAGATATGGCTGTAAGTCAGCACGCTGTGATTACCTACGGCCGATGTACAACCATATCTCAAATCTAAGAGTGTGATATTGCTTATCTATCAATCAATCAATCGATCAATATATATAAACACTGAACAAAATTATAAACGCAACACTTTTGTTTTTGCCCCCCTTTTTTGTGAGCTGAACTCAGAGATCTAAGACCTTTTATGCATACACAATAGACCTATTTCTCTCAAATATTGTTCACAAATCTGTCAAAATCTGTGTTAGTGAGCACTTCTCCTTTGCCGAGATAATCCATCCACCTCACAGGTGTGGCATATCAAGATGCTGATTAGACAGCATGATTATTGCACAGGTGTGCCTTAGGCTGCCCACAATAAAAGGCCACTCTAAAATGTGCAGTTTTACTGTATGGGGTGACCACCATTTGCCTCACGCAGTGCAACACATCTCCTTCACATAGAGTTGATCAGGTTGTTGATTGTGGCCTGTGGGATGTTGGTCCACTCCTATTCGACGGCTGTGTGAAGCTGCTGGATATTGGCAGGAACTGGAACACACTGTCGTATACGCCGATCCAGAGCATGCCAAACATGCTCAATGGGTGACATGTCCGGTGAGTATGCTAGCCATGCAAGAACTGGGATGTTTTCAGCTTCCAGGAATTGTGTACAGATCCTTGCAACATGGGGCCGTGCAGTATCATGCTGCAACACGAGGTGATGGTCGTGGATGAATGGCACAACAATGAGTATCAGGATCTCGTAACGGTATCTCTGTGCAATCAAAATGCCATTAATAAAATGCACCTGTGTTCGTTGTCCATAACATATGCCTGACTATTCCATAACCCCATGTCCACCATGGGCCACTCGATCCACAATGTTTGACATCAGCAAACCACTCACCCACACGACGCCATACATGCTGTCTGCCATCTGCCCTGTACAGTGAAAACCGGCATTCATCCATGAAGAGAACACTTCTCCAAAGTGCCAGACGCCATCGAATGTGAGCACTTGCCCACTCAAGTCGGTTACGACGACGAACTGCAGTCAGGTCGAGACCCTGATGAGGACGACGAGCAAGCAGATGAGCTTCCCTAAGACGTTTTCTGACAGTTTGTGCAGAACATTCAATTCATGGGCGACAGCTCTGGTGGACATTCCTGCAGTCAGCATGCCAATTGCACGCTCCATCAAAACTAACGACATCTGTGGCATTGTGCTGTGTGATAAAACTGCACATTTTAGAGTGGCCTTTTATTGTGGGCAGCCTAAGGCACACCTGTGCAATAATCATGCTCTCTAATCAGAATCTTGATATGACACACCTGTAAGTTGGATGGATTATCTCGTTCACTAACACAGATTTAGACAGATTTGTGAACAATATTTGAGAGAAATAGGCCTTTTGTTTACATAGAAAAAGTCTTAGATCTTTGAGTTCAACTCATGAAAAATGGGGCAAAAATGTTGCGTTTATAATTTTGTTCAGTATATATATATATATATATATATATGATTTCTGACATCATTAACTAAATATTTAACATTTGCATGTACCACAGTGTTAGTGAGGTGGATGCATACATGTTTAACAGACCATTATGCATGATATAATTGTACATTAAAACAACAAAGATGCACAAGAAACAAAACATATGATGTAAGGAGCAAATCAGTAATGCTGTGTGGTTGTGAATAACATCTGTTTTAATGCACAACCTCATGACGGAATTGTGTTGCAGTTAATCAAGTCTTCAGTGTCCCAATATTTATTGGATCAACGCCACTGCTTTTAATATAATTTAAAACTATAATACATTTTAATTTAATTGCAATGAACATGCAATTACATGTCCAAAAATATTCACGTTTATTTTCCTTTTTTTTAAGTATGCTAAAGTGTAGTTCTTTTTCACAAGGATCACCAGGATCAAGTAAAGCAGATTAATCTCAGCAAGAGAGCGCCCTGTTTTCTTTTCAATATGACGTCTTCAGTCACTCGATGTTCACTCTCCACTCGATGTTCACGAGGAGAACTGTAGGCTGGTTACTCTTGGGAAACAAAGAATAGATCTGCCAGCATCACAGTCAACAAAAATAGTCTCTATTCACAATGTGAAAAAAAGAACATGAAACTGAACTCAACTCAAAATCTAACAGTAAAGTCCAGACTAAATTAAGGATTAAGAAATGCAATTAATTCAGAGAAGTCACAAAACAGTGCAGTGATTATTTTCAAAAGTCCTCAGTAGGCATAAAATATACAGTAGAGCAGCACATGAGAATGTCACATATCTAACATGTGCAGTTTCTGCCTGCAAGTTTCTAGTAATCCACAATAACTTGATTAGCTGGTTCTGTTTATTTATGTATGTATTGTTTAATCAGGGTTGAAGCTAAACTCTGCAGGACAATGTATCTTGAGGGCCAGTGCCATGTGTCCCTAGTCAATCACACCTGGTTCAGATCAGCTCATTAGTAGAAGCTCCAATACCTGAAACAAGCGTGTCAGACCAAAGACACACTGTTCTATGGGACAGTGGATTCCTAGGAGATAGTTGTGCTGTTTGTTCCTGTGACTTCATCCTTCACTTCCGAGGACTCTCCTTTTGCTCTGACTCTTCCTTTGCCTTTTGCCCATTCCTTTCACCCTGTGAACTCTTTCACGTTTGACCACTGCCTTTACCTGTGAACCCTACCTTTGACCCCCACACCCCACCTCCTGGGATCCCTCTTTTACTCTGACCACACCCTTTCCAATGTGACCTTGATTTTGCCCCATCACTTCACCTGTCATCCATGACCCCGTCCTTTTGACTTTGACCATTGCCTTTGCCCTGTCATCCCTCTGTTTTGACCTTTGACTTCTACCTTTACCCTCTGATCCCTCCTTTGGTCTGTGACCAACCCCTGTGACTCCAAACTTTAACTCCTCAGACTCCCCCTTCCTTTTCTGCTTTATTCACCTTATGACCCTATCTATTGCAACGACTCTTATTCTAACCCCATGACCCCACCCTTCACCTCTTGTGACCCCAGCCCTGGACCATCCCCTCACAGTGAATTCTCGAGAAGAACCCGAGCTCTCTGCATTTCTTCTGTTTAACCAAGTTTCCTGCAACACCTACATGCCTCGTTATCTGTCATTCAGCTCTCACTTTCTGAGCTTTATTTGAGAGTTTGGACAGACTGATGCAATGAATTTCCTCTGCTGCAAGTCTTTGCAGTGTGTTTCCTCTGAGGAGCCTTCAGGTAAATCTGTAACCCTCCACCTGTCTACTGCAGCCTGGAGCACAGATGGGGGCTAAAACCACACACACACTTACAGAAAACTCCAAAAATAACACAAAGGCACTTAAAAACTGTATTACAAAACATATTGTTGAGAGTCAGATGCTGATGTATTTGAGTATTGCACTAATTTGGTGCAACATTTTCAGAATCTCTACTAAAATTATTGTTTCTGTCAGATTTCGGTGAATTCGGGACGGATGACTAATTGCTGCCTACATTTAATCAGTAATCCAATCCAATTACTGCCATATGAAGGCAATGTGACCTGACCACTTTACATTACTTCGGGTAACATCAAGATCAAGTATGCAAATAAAGACAAGAAAACGCATCTCAAGTAGATGAGTTTAATTTTAAAACCACTGTTTACTTTGGTAGTGCATGATTCTGGCCTTAGTGTCAATGATTAATCAGTATGTTTTCTTTAGCACTGTATTTTCTTTGTGATCTTTAAAAATTGAATTCTCGCTCTTCCTTCGTAACAACTTTCCAGATGCTCTGACATCTTTTATGCCTTGCCCAAAGACAAATGTTAACAAATAGGGCCTTTTTCACATTTCTGGGGTTCTCAGAAGCAGAGAATACTTTTTATTGCTCCCAATTTTTTAGCAGTATAAAATATTGGCAGAGGTGGCATATCTATTTTTCTTGAATCTATTACTGCTAAACGCAGTAGTGCCACATGGCTGGATGGCAATATGCATATGTTAATTAATTACGCTAATTTCATACTCAATGCCCTTGATGTCTTGGCTATTCAGTGTGAAGCAGACAGCTTAACAAAGACCCTATTTCTACGGTTTGTGATCTCAGATTTTGACACCAATCACTGAGTTTGGATTCATCAGAAGTTCTGCTGGGTTTCAGAGCAGCACGAGGAAGCCTTATAGTCTAGATGGAAATAGGGTTCCACGCGCACCCCCCGGCTTTTTTTATGCCACCTGATTTTTTTTTATCCTTAAAGTGTCTATTTTCAGAATCTGCCAGGTACCAAGCTGAAATAATGTCCCAAAGGCTTCATTTTTAACCCTTTGCTGCACCCGACCGGAACCCGAAAAATCTAAAATTATATAGAAAGTGGCATAACATTTGAAGTAAACAACACATAGAGACAAATGAACACATTTTCCCATACAAATCTGACCCCAGGAATTTACTGGAATGGTTCTTTTTGACATTTGACAACATATTGACATATTTTTTTCACAACCTGTTATTTGGCATAACTTTTGATGTAAACAACTTTCAGAGACAAATGGACCCATTTTTCTATACAATTCTGACCCAGGGAATTTGTTATTTTTATATTTTACAACATATTGACCATCTATGGTCAAAAACAGCAAAAAAAAAGCTCATTTGACAACGTTTTTATTATACTAATAGCAGTCTGAAATTGGGTTTATTTGAACCTTTTACTGCATCTATCCTGAACCTGAAGAAATTGAAAATAGCTTTACTTTGGAAGTAAACAAAACAAAGCAAATTAACTTAAAAAAAAGAATAAAGAAAAGAAAAGAAAACTACAGAAAAAAATCCAAAAAGGTCAAAAAATTTGACTGATCATCAACTGCCAGTTTTTGAATGTTGGGGCTTTGCAGTTGGCAGTTGGTGGCCTTCGGTTGGTACCTGCAGATCGCCATCTCCCACTGCTCTCCCTTTTGGAACAATTTCAGTAAGTATTTGAAACTATAATTAAGAAATAATACCTTTGTAGTCATAACTTAAAGTAATTTTTCAACAGTTTTACTATAATCACAGGCTTTCGGAAATCAAATCTGTATTCTTGACTAGCAGTGTTGATAGCCTAGTTGGTAGCTAGCTAAAGTTTTTGTTTTATTTTCAGGCTCAAAACTTCATACATACTTACCATGGGGAAAATTAAACATTGTAACACAGCTGAAGTGCCTCCAAAGAGGATTCGTTCCCTAACATGTATTTGACATGTCTCAACTCTTTCTTAGTATGGTAATTTTACCACGCTCAACGCATGCAAGGGGGGGCCAAGCGAGAAGCTATCATATCTACACAGTATTCGAGATATGAGACACTGTGAAACAGCCAGTTCACCATACCGCATGATGGATATTTGTGAACAGATTCCATTAACATTAGATGACTTGCCTTTGGATACAATTGGCTATCACCAAAATTGTTATAAAAGCTTTACAGGGAAAATAGATCGTTTACAAGTGTCAAAGGCTTCTACATCTGGTGAATCATCATCATTGAAAAAAGACTCTCTGCGAGATGTCAAATCTCTGTCAATTCAATCTGAAGGAGCTCCAAGAAGGTGTTTCCCAATCAGTGCATTTTCTGTGACAAAGCAAAATCCAAGTTCAAAGGAAAGACTCAAGAGCTTACAAAGTTTCAGAGTTGGAAACACAAGGAACCAGCCTGGAAAGTTATTGAACCTAGGGCACAGGAATTAAAGAAAGATGCTCTTTATCGCAAGGTGCAGGGCAAGGACCTTTTTGCAATGGAAGTTAAGTATCATCCATCATGCAGAAACAACTTCAACACAGAGTACCAAACCCATGAGCGTGGAAGGGAGAGGGCAGAAAAGGCAGCAGACAACACTGACAGCCTGCAGGCCCAGAAGATAGCAGCACATAACAAGTCGTATTGTGTGGTAAAGGATTACATTCTTAGGAATGTGATTGAATGCAAAGAGGTTGTCCAGCTAAGATCCATGTGCAACTTGTACATGAAAACATTGGAAAATCAAGGTTTTCCTAATCCTGAATACCGCAGTGAGAAATTGGCAAGACGGTTACAAGAAGACAAAGTCATCTCTCATGAATTCACATTCTCCAAGGTGCAACACCGTGGGTGTATTGAGTCGAACCTCACATACAGCTCTAGCATTACTGTAGATGAAGCAGTTGGATGTGCGTACAAACTTGGAACAGCTGACCAACTTCAAGAAGCAGCACTCACCCTCCATTCTCACATCATAAAGGCATTCAAAGAGTCAAAGGAGCTACCATGGCCCCCAACAGCACAGGAGCTAGATGCTGTGAAGATGGACGTGCTTCTTTCAGAGCATCTTGTACAATTTCTGAGCTCAGTGGTGACTGGGACACTTGATGGTGAAAAGTGCGAGAAGACACAGAGGCTGGTCTATTCGATTGCACAAGATGTGTGTCGAACTGCAACTAACAGCAAGTGGAAACTTCCAAAGCACATCCTCCTATGTGCCACACTTCGACACCTCTATCGAAGCAAACAGGTGAGTTATAAGTTAATTTACTGCTTACAAGGTCCTACATTGTCAATGCTGAACTTTTTTTGATACAGGTATTTGATTTTGATATTTACTAAAGCAATTTTCTGTCTTTGTAGCTCACAACCATCCTTTCACGACTAGGACACTCAGAAACATATGACTTCAGTATGGAACTTGAGACAGCAATGGCCAAGGCTTTTGATGACATTTCCACCCACCTGACCCCTCAAATCATCACCGGCGAGGGAAACACTGTTTTTCACAGCGAGTGGGACAACCTGAACAGAATCACAACCAACGTTCATGGCTCAAATGTTGTAAACAGTGCTGGGGGAATCATGATTCAAGAGGTGAAGGAGAGCCATGTGAATACCAAGAAGAGGACCCTTCCTCTCTATGACAGGTCATCCAAGATGAGAAGCCTTAAGATCACGCCTCCCGAAATGCTCCCAGAGCTGGCATTCAAAAGAGCTGGCCCCAAATTCCCCAACAATGCCAACTTTAGCCCTCCTGCTAAGAACCAAGAGTCATATGATGCCTCAATGTTGCAGTACAACACCCATCTCCTCTGCAGATGGTTAAGCAGCCAGGGAAAGCAGCAGGTGCCTGGATTTGGTGGTTTTATTTCAACCACAGGAAAAGTGCCTCCTAGGAAATCTACAATTGACTTTTACACCCCCATCAACCAGCCCATTACAGACAATGCAGTAGTGTATGATATACTCAAGAGGTCCGAGGCAGCAACGGAGGAGGTTGGACAGCCATACACTATCAACACGTTTGACCTGGGAGTGGTCATGAAGGCCTGTCCTATAGTATGGAAGTATGAGGAGGAATTCAGCAAGCATGTGATCCTTGTTGGCAAGTTCCACACGGTCATGAATTACATGGGCAAGCTCACTGGGCGCAAGTGTCTTGGGGCTGGCTACGCGGAGATCCTCAAAGAAGCTGGCCTCGCAACCAGTGGTTGCCTGAAAAACATTCTGAGTGGCAAATCATATGCCAAGGCTCTATTCAGTCTGAGAGCGGTCACAGAGGCACTCGAACGGTTACTCATCAATGTTTTCCTGGAGGAGGAGAAACCAGACATCCCAAATAAGACCCTCATCAACCTCATCCACTGCTGCACTTGCGAAAACCTTGACTCCACTCTGAAGAATCCCTCACTCCTCAACCTGATTAATCAGTACAAGCAATACCAAGACAAAGTACGCAAGGGCCATCTGGGCAAAACAGGCATGTTCTGGCTCTCCATGATGGATCATGCAAGGCTGGTCTTCATGATGGATTTTGCAGTGAAAACCAACAACTTTGAGCTCTTCCACCACTGCAATGGTGCCATGGCAGATCTCTTCTTTGCATATGATGGCCACAACTACTCCAGGTAATCTATGCAATCATTCCCTTAATACACAATATAAAAATAAGTGGAAGCTTACTTGAAGTATAAACTTTATTTATTATTCATTTCCTACAGGTACCTGACCTGGTTTGAGGCCTTTCTAACAAACATTGACCTCTCTCATCCTGGTGCACTTGATTATATCAAACACGGAGCCATATCGGTCGCAAGATCTCTGATCCCAGGGGCGCTTGCAGCAGTGGACAAGACCATGGAGGAGACATTCATGAAGTTTGCGAAGTCTTCAGGTATGTCAATGTGTGAACACAAACATAATCACCTATATTTAATTACAGGCTCATGTTGGTTGTTGTGATAAAATTAAGACTTCTCCCTCTCTACATTGCAGGTGGTCTACTCTGTCTCTTCAACAACTGCGGCGCATACCAGAAGTGGTGCCGCACAACCTCTGCCCGAGCTCAGCTCTATGAGCTTACTCTGGAGATGTCCGGCATGATTGACGACCCTGAGATGCCGAAGGCTGGCAAGCACCGTGAGCTGGAGCCTGCCCAGATCAAAAAGTCTGAGGAGGCGGTGCAGAGAGTCATCACTGCCATCAAGGGCTTCACAAACCCCTGGAGAATCCCTGACAAAAGCCGACTGTACTCCCTAGCATCTGGGGCTCCAATCGATCCAGAGGTTGAAGTTGACGTGCTGCGGGCTGAGGCTGCAGGGAGGGCTGCCAAGGAGCAGTTCATCCAAGAGCGCTTTGTTTCCAAGAGGAAGGAGTTCTTGGACCGCCTCAAGAAACTTAAGCTCAAGACGATGGATCGCTGCAGCAAGAGGGTCAAACTAACATCTGCGCAGGGAAAGGTGGATATTGATTTAACTTATACTAAT
Source organism: Gymnocypris eckloni scoliostomus (assembly GCA_027564155.1). NCBI lineage: Eukaryota > Metazoa > Chordata > Actinopteri > Cypriniformes > Cyprinidae > Gymnocypris > Gymnocypris eckloni. Next base: position 887,312 of record CM050413.1, on the reverse strand, counting down.
TGCACATTTCATTACACAAAATACATTCTGTTAAGGTATGTTGTATCTATGCCTTCCTCATTTCTTCACTTTCCATTACAGCTCTTTGTGTACCAGGAGCAGAGTAACCTCGCCTATCAGCTACTCATAAAGTCACAGATTATGGAGATGCCCATCAACCTTGAGGAACTCATGCGGTATCCCCTCTCGCCTGTTCCTCATGCCCTTGGCTCTCCTGATGGCTATTTTGCCAAAACAAATAAGGCCACAATCCTTCACCATCTGCTGAAGGACAGGGATGAAGAAGTACCTTACCCCAAGGATGCCCTCTACATACAAGATGGCAATGCCTTCTTCCACATGATGTTCAACCTCCCACCAACCTGTGGAGAGATTTGCATGCAGCTCCTGGACCTAATGGTTGCCAAGCACCATTTTGTGTTCTCCATAGATTGCTACCAGCCAGATTCCATCAAAGCTCAGGAGAGGCTCAGTCGTGGCTTTACTGAGAAGTATATAATTGATGGTTCCAATACCCGGAAGCCCTATGACTTTAAGTCATTCCTTTGTAATGAGCTGAACAAGCAGCAGCTATGTGACCTGCTTCTCAAGGTCTGGGGGAGCAATGAGGCAGCATCCCGGATTGAGAAGAGTGTGAAAGCAGTGGTGTGTGTTAACGGGAAATCCTATGACTTAACATCAACAAATGGAAAGGTAAGTTGACAGAAGTCTTAAGCAGTCACCCTATACACAATGCTTTGAAAAAAATATTTAGGTTCTACAATGATAGGTAGACCAAATGGCTCTGGAATTGTGAATATTCTCGACTTCACACATTTTGCAGACAATTGCAGACCATATTTGGGCTCTTAAACATTTGAAGTCATGGAGTTGTTGTCTTATGTATTAATTGTTACATTATGTAGTAGTATTTCGTTTCTTTATTTGTTACAGGTCCAGACTTCTGAGATATATGCACTGTGGTCCAACCAGGAGGAGACAGACAGCCGCATTGTCCTGTACCTCCACCAGGCTGTCAAATGGGGGTACAAATCATGTGTGGTGAGGACACCTGACACAGACATTCTGATGATCCTCCTCTACCATGCCAGCAAGATCAACCTCTCAATCTACCTTGACCACGGCTCTGGCAAACATCGCATACTCATCAATGTAACGGAACTGTCTGAATCACTGGGCCCTGACTATTGTAGCACCCTGCTGGGATTCTATGTCTTTACTGGGGAGGACTGTACCAGCGCTTTTAAAGGCAAAGGAAAGGTGAATCCCCTGAAGAAGCTACAGCAGAATCCTAAACTCCACAATGCTTTCAGGCAGCTTGGTGCAGACTGGCTGGTCACAGATGAGCTTCAACAGGAGATGGAGAGCTTTACATGCATCATGTATGGCCAAGCACGGATGACATCAGTTGATGCAGTACGAGCCAAGATGCTGAGAAAAATGCGTGGACCCCTATTTCCATCTAGACTATTATGTTTCTAACAGAAGCGATGGATCACAAGCCTTCGGCGGTTCGGTGCTGTTCTGTCTCTGGATGGTGTTGAGCTGGACCGAGGGCCGAGGGACCTGTGGCCATTAGGTGGCATGTGTTGGAGAGTTCGTCCTGCTGCTCGTAAGCTGGTTATTAATTAGCTGTCAGGTGAAACTCAGAGGTGCACGGAACAGATGGAGCGGGTGCATTTTTGAGGACAGACACACACACACACACACACACACACACACACACACACACACACACACACACACACACACACACACACACCTGCCCTGACACTGACCAGAATCACCAGACACACACACACACACACACACACACACACACCTGCCCTGACCAGAATCACCAGACACACACTCACACACTCACATAGACACTCACACACACACACACACACACACACACACACACACACACACACACACACACACACACACACGCACACCTGCCCTGACTCTGACCAGAATCACCAGACACACATAAACACAGACACACACACACACACACACACACACGCATACACACTTGCCCTGACACTGACCAGAATCACCAGACACACACACACACACACACACACACACACTCACACACTTTCTAACAGTGTGAACAGATAAATAGCTGCCGGGGTGTTCTAAGTATTTTTACTCATTGCTATGTGGTCGCTAGGGTGTTGTTATGTGGCTGCCAAGATATTCTGTGTGGTTGCTAGGCTATTTCCCAGCTTACAGGGAATGTTCTGGAAGGTTAGAATGTTCTCAAAGTTATGAATGAACATGCTTCCAGTAATGTTAATACGATGTTCATTCAAAGTTATCTGGTCTTTAATTATATTCTCAAAAACATTAGCACAAAAATATTTATACAACGTTCATGGAACATACTAATTCCTGTGGTCTTTCTTTCATAATAAAAACACAGCAATACGTACCTATATCAACGTAATAAAAACGTGCCAGGGTTTATGTATTGAACCCGTGTTATAGCGACACCCAGTGGACATTTCTGTGGCACAACGTGCAGTAAGGTGTGTAAAGACGCTCTCGCTAAAAAGTGCACCCATGCTATGAGACCAGGTTGGAGGATCCAGGTCTGACAGTTAGATTTAACATTACGAGGGCCAGACATTTGTGTCTGGTTTGAAAATAGTCCCTCATTAAGGCTCGGTTATCAGAGAAACCAATGCCAATAATTCAACACAAACGAATGAATAAAGAAAGAAATGAATGTGTTCTAATTCATGTTCATGAACAGTCGCTCCGGGTTTTCCCGCTCTGAAGGTCACGTGGGGCCCCAGGTGAGCGATGCTTTACATTTCCTGGATATTGTGCTAACATCAGACTTTCTGCAGACCGATCAATTTAAGAGGATATTTTTTAAACTCAATACGGAGCTAAATGCTGATGTCCATAGAAAACTGTGTTAATGTTGAATAATTAAAGCCCACGTTTGTGGATAAAACGATTCCCATCCCATTATATCCCTCTGGTTTTCATATGTAATGTAATGCGACGTTCACATACAGATGCAGCGTTCGGAAAGGCTTTCTTCACAGATATATCCTGTCCTCAGATTTATGCATGCACGCACGATTCCTGGAAAAGCATCTCGTCCCCGAGCTGGGACTGATTTCTGCACGACTCAAGCAGATAGTTGTTGCTCCTGAGGTGTGGCACGAGGCCTGCGGTCCCCGAGCGTTCACACAAACCCTGGCAGGATCCTGGACAGTATTTTTAGACGCGATTACGTGGATGTTTGTGGGAGCGAAGCTGGCTTGGTTTTCTCGCTCGATGGCCAAAAACATTCAGAACGAGGCAGAACGGCATCAGAAACGCTGCTGGA
>CM050413.1:763978-878978 GCA_027564155.1 Gymnocypris eckloni scoliostomus | reverse complement strand
GGCACTTATTTGAGACGTGCCGTCGTTCCTCGTCGTCTGAAGTGTGAACTGAATTATAGATATCTAATTTCAGCTCGACTGCCGACCAGCAGGCCCGCGGTGAACAGCATGGATATTTTATCACCACCCCAGAAATAAATAAAAGCAGTTTGTCCCTAGGAAGAAAGAAATCAAGCAATTGCGCTGGAGAAAAATGAGAGGGACTGAGTTTAAAGGCGCTGGAACCGTCTGGAGTTTCTGCTGTGCATGATTTCAGGCCGTCTCTTCAGGGTTCTGCTCCCGTCAAGAAACGCTAACGAGAGTTTAGACTGGATCTAACAGCGCTCTTGGCTCGGTCGGTCAGATCTAGTTCAGGGTTCAACGAGTTTGTGAGTTTTGTGACTCGATGAAAAAGCTAATAAATAATCCAGTCGAATGTCAAATTAAAGACTGAGATTTAATTTAGTACATAGTCTGTTGTGCTCTGTGATTTTAGTGTCTCCGAGTGCCTCGGTTCACAGTAAACTTCACCCCATCGTGAGTTTAGCGTTCATTAGGGAACGCAACGTGTGCTATGTTTGCATAATTTGTCAAAGTGAAAGATGGCACCTGTGTGTGTGGCATGCCGTCTGCTGCTTCTAGTCCTGATAGTGTTTGTCTTATTTTGTTAATTATCTGTAGAGATGCCCACTCTCTACTGGATGATGATATTAGAACTGCAGCACAGAACCTGGTACAATACGACAAGGATATCTTCACTTAAATGTCATCCCCTTTGGACTCTGGCGTGCCCCAGAGCTCGATATATGTCCCCGGACGAATCGTCAGAGTTTGTAAGGTGGACTGTAATCACTTTATTTCCTGGCGTACTCTTAAATCTTAAATCTCTAATTCTTCGAGGAGGGGAGTGACTGTTTTTAAAGACAAATTTTCATCAGACATTTATTATGGCTTTGATTTGAACATTTTGGAACCGGGTCGTTTCCAGACGGTGTGTTGCGCTGTGATATACCACCAATGAACAATGACAGGATTTTAATAATTGGTGATTTAATTATTCATGTCTGCTGCTCCACGAAGCCACTGGTGAAATACTTTTTACGTTTAATTGATTCATTTAACTTGATTCAATCTGTGATGGGTTCAACACATGAGCATGGTGTTGTTCTGTTGTGTGGTTCACCTGTTTCTAACCTTGAACTTCTGATTTTTTATTTTTGATATTGCTTGTTATTCTAAACCAAGTATTGGAGCTCGGCAATGTCATATGTTTAACTCGTCCACTGCTGCTCAGTTCTCTGCTGCCTTTCAACAATTGTCTGAAACTTAACCTCCCTGTTTAATTCCACCAGTCAAAGTGCCTTGGATATTGTTGCACATTTTAAAATGATGCATCCAAAAACAGTCCTGGTTAAATGATATCAGACACGAGTGTTAAAACTTCAGTGAAAGACAGACAAGCTGCATGTGTCTTGGAAACCTGGAATAGATACCAAAAAAAATATTATTAAAAAAAAAAACATATATTTGTCTAATGTTATTCTTGATAATTCTCATGAACCCAAAGCACTCTAAAATGCCTCTCAGGCTACTGTTTCTGACGTGTCTCCTGATTCCTGCCAAAGGTTAGTACAATTCTGTGTGGATGAGGTAGCAGTTATAAGAGCGCGTATTATACCTCCTTCTGCAGACCCCAGTTTGAGCCTGTGTTTCTTTCTTTTTGAATGTTATTAATCAGATGAAACCTCTACTTGTCCCACAGATGTAGCTCCTCTTCTTTTTTAAAGAAGGTTTTTGATACCATCGGGCCTTTAGTTCAATATATTATTAATAGCAGTTTGACCTTAGGTGCTGTGCTGTTCCTTTAGATTTTAATACACATGTTGTGGTTCCACCTCTGATAAAAAAATTAAATAAATTAAATTAAATTAAATTCGATGAAAAAAATGTATAATAATAAAAACAAAAAGAAATAAAGAAATAAAATAATTAAATTAAAATTAAAATTAAAATTAAAATACAATTAAATACACTTAAATTAAATACAAAAAAAGTAAAAAATCAAACCTGGACACTATAATTATTTTAAATTATAGACCAATCTCTAAACTTTGAGAAAGTTGTCCGTACACAGTTGTGATAGCTTATGTATCACACCTTAAGACATGCAACTGAACGTTTAGAATTCAAACATAAATCAATATCTTTCTTGAAAATAAAGAGGGAATGTTCTTAAAATGTTCAGTCATGTATGTGAAACAAATTGATTATAAACTTGAAATGAGAAGGGTCTAATTTTAGAGAGTAACTCCAAAAGCTTGAAGAAAAGTCAACCACAAATACGATGAAAATGCAATGGATGGCAAAGTTAGGAGGTTTATGAAAATTAGAACGGAGCCAGTGAACAAAGATGACTGATATCAGTGCTTGCAGTTGTATTTGCATGTAATTATTAGCCTATGACATCCAAACAATTACATGCTTTATATGTACATATGATAGTCGGATGAAAGTCCAGTCGCTGTACATCAGCGCCGCTAACCTTTGCTAACACGGTTTCTGTGTTATAAAAGGCCTGAGGCTGAAAGGTTAAATCGTCTTCACACTGGGTTTGAGTTCATCTGTGCCTCGCTTCGGCCTGCCGTCCCATAGAGCCTCAGCGGGACTCGTTTCCCGGTGTGTAATGTCACCAACACCGCACTAATTAACCCGCCGCATGAACACAGACAATTAGTACAAAACATTCCACATCAGCCACTTAATGATCATCTGAACAAACAACACATATTATCTGCTCATTATCTACCCTTCCCTGATATTTGATTCAGTATATTTGATGCAAACAGAGGCATGTCTTATGCTTTAAATGAAGTCACAGCATAACGAAACAGGTCAAACGTGATCTCTTGATTCATTTAGTGTGACTCTGAACACAATATGATGTTGAGTGACTGTAAATATTTATCTGATGTGCTATGATTTATGACATCTCTCATACCAGCGGATCTGCTTTGTAATGCATAGTAACTGGATGGCTGTGATGGAGTTTCCCAGGATGCAATAACTCTGTAATTTTGCGCGTGGAGTATAAAGCAGCTCCTCTGAGGATATTTCTTCCTAATATCATGTGTGAGGAATGATGGATGGCTTTATCTGACCTCTTTAAATGGGTTTGTGCAAATCTGGTGAGTGTGCTGGTTTTATGGCTCTTATGAATGTCCTAGTGTGACGCGCCGCTGCACACACACACACACACACACTCTATCTCACACACACACACACACACACACACACACACACACACACACACACACACACACACACACACACACACACTCTCTCTACACACACACACACACACACACACACACACACACACACACACACACACACACACACACACACACACACACACACACACACACACACACACACACACACACACACATCTCACACACACACACACACACACACACACTCCTGACTCTGACGGCTGTGTGCGAACATCTCATGTACAGTCTTTCCTCAGATAAACAGATTATGCATTCAGGGACTGGAAGCTAAAGTTATAGGCTTGATTCATGAAGCGTCACATTCTGAGTTAACTGGAGGATGCAGAGTCAAGACCAGACCCTCCAAGATCCAGAGCAAGACTGTGTTAATATCAAGACATCTTGAGACCAAAACTTCAGGATTAAGACTCAGAGTTGATGTGAAAAGTCACGTTTGAGTAAAACCACTGAATACAGATTGTGGAGCAACAAAAGAAGTCAACATGACATCAGAAGCACCTCCTGGACTGCTGTGTATTTAACACTGCTGTTGCAGTTATATTTGACAACTGACATCGAACAACTATATTTTATTCATTTTTATATTTTACAATTCATACCATCCTTGTGTGTAGTTTCCAAAAATGTTAATGAGAAATGTGTTTGCATGTGCTCATTTATTCTGAATAAATAATATTGTTTTATCCTATTATTTTTTTTAAGCATGCAAACTTTTTCTTCATAATAAAGGCTTAATACGAATATGGATGTGAATCAGAAGATGAGAAAAATTTAGAATATTGAAATTTAATAGTGAAAGTCTGACCTGAACAGAATAAATGGACCAGAGAAGATTATGAGAAAGAAGGCGGAGCCCCGAGGCCACACCCACCTATTACATAACCGCCACAAACCAATGATAGTTCACAGATGTTTGCCAGACGTTCACTTTGACAAACTGTTTCAAACACTTGAAAGTACTTCTTTCGGCCTGAATTTGTTCAAAACACAGTTCGTTGATTTCACTTGAAATGCATTGTGTTTTTGGCTGACGCGGATACAGCAGCTATTTTTACAGCAACATGCATTTACTGTTTTTGCCAGTACCGTGGATATAACCAAGCACATCTTCACTTGTAGTGGTCAATCTCACCTTACTACGGACTAGATTTGATAGTTACAGTCGGCAGAAAATGTTGAATCAATGTTCAATAATTCATTCATTCATTCATTCATTCATTCAGTTCGTTCATTCGTTCATTCATTCATTCATTCATTAATTCATCCATTCATTCGTTCATTTGTTCATTCCTTCATTCGTTTGTTCATTCATTCATTCATTCATTCATTCGTTTGTTCGTTCATTCTTTCATTCGTTCATTAGTTATTTCATTCTTTCGTTCATTCATTCATTCATTCATGCATTCATTCGTTCTCATTCTTTCATTCATGCATTCATTCATTCATTCATTCATTTTCGTTCGTTCGTTCGTTCGTTCGTTCGTTCGTTCATTCGTTCTTTCATTCTTTCATTCTTTCTTTCTTTCTTTCATTAATTAATTAATTATTTAATTCATGAATTTGTTCATTCATTCATGAATTTGTTCATTCATTCTTTCCTTTGTTCATTCATTCATTAATTATTTCGTTCATTCATTCATTCGTTCGTTCTCATTCTTTTGTTCATTCATTCATTTATTTATTTATTCATTAATTTGTTAATTCATTCATTCATTCATTCCTTCATTCGTTAATTCGTTCATTCATTCATTCATTCATTCTTTTGTTCATTCATTCATTCATTCATTAGTTAATTCGGTTGTTCGTTCGTTCATTCATTCATTCGTTCATTCATTCATTCATTAGTTTGTTCGTTCATTAATTCGTTCATTAATTAATTAATTAATTCGTTCATTCATTCATTCATTCCTTCCTTCGTTCGTTCGTTTTCGTTCGTTCGTTCGTTCGTTCGTTCATTCGTTCGTTTGTTACTTTGCACCACCTAGCGGTTATTTTGTGAATGAGTCTACATGGGGCTCACATTTATCGCTGTAGCCTTGAGGTAACTGCATACAGTGGTAATAAGGCCGGTTGGCAGGTGTAACCCAGGTTACTAGAAACCCTGTTGCTGAGAAAGAGAGAAAAAAAAACTACAACATTCAAAATGTGTAAACCAATTATTTTTATTAATTTATGTAAAGAAAGAGAAAAGAAAGATGTATGAAGTTCAATAATAATACAAACAAAAGACTCTTTTAGAAAGTTAATTGATTTTAATAAGATGAAGATTGGTCCAATTAGACGAGTGGAAAGTTAGCCCTGCCCTAACGGGTGGAGCCGGAAGAGGGAATGAGAAGCACTTTTTCGGGAGAGAAGCAGCTGATGCGGTCCTGGAAAAAAAGAGAAGAATTTGAATGAACAAATTAACAGTTGTATCAGAGAAGTAAATGATCAATAAGATTGAGATAAAAGTGTGGATTAAAAATCATTAGTCAACGACCACGGGTGAATGTTAGCACGAATGCTACGGGGAAGATACAGGCCTGAAGTTAAAGTTTTGTCTTTCTGCTGACTTAATAACTAAAGGAAAAAAATCGAATTATCTTGGTAAGTGAATAAATCTTCAATTACTGAGGTTATTTTGTATAAATGTTTGTAAAATGGTGTTTAACCATTAAATGGTGTTGTGTTATGTGCAGTTGTATGTAAAATACGCATAAAAGTTAATCTTCTGGTTTAATGTGGTAAGAATATTGTGTGAATGTGTTAAATAGCTAATGTTTCAGAGTTACTATGAACAGTTTACAAATGTTATTTTGATGGCTTTTGTCGTGTATTTGAGATATGAGCTAATGGCTGATCGTGATGCACATCATGCGGGCAGATGCGTCATTTGAAAAATGCTCTTTGCACATTATGCAAATTCAATGTGCTAACGTTAGAGGAAAATTAAGTTTAAATATGTTGAATGTTTGTGCAGATTAACTGCTTTAATGATGTATATTGTTGAAAGTCTAATTGTATTTGTTCTTTTGGCTTTGTCTTTTGCATGGCTGGGTCTTTTCGTTTTTCCATTTTTGTTTTGTCCTTTCTCGTTCTTTCTATTTTCTACTTTTTCATCATTCTCTGAGTAGGATGCTGCATGTTTCCTGGACACAAGACGATTTCTGAGGCAGATTTTGAATTTGAACTGTTCCTGCTTCGTGTTAAAGCCGTCAGATCTATTCCACAAAGACCAAATACATTAACATAGTCATACCCATCACCATGCTAAACTTTCCCGAGAGTTGTCATGATTTAACTCATCAGTTGAGGACATACTTACACACAAGCGTGTGCTTTCTCTCAGACACAGTAAACTGCAGACGCACATGGATGCTGGTTGAGGGGTTATGATATAACTCACACAGTATTTATACGAGATGGAAATAGTGAGCGGCTCGTGGGCTTTACACTGATATATCACCAGCAGTTTATTCTAGAGGGGGTTATTTCTGGAGATGTTTTTTTGTGTGGGAAGAGTTGAATTCTCACTCCTCCTTGCATTCACTCCGTCTCTAATACATGTCATTCTGAGGGAGGCCAGGCTTTATTTATAACACACGCACGCACGCACACACACACATAAACACACACAGGTGAGGTGTGCAGCAGAAGCTCCTTGGACATGCCTTACACAGGCACGCACGCACACTCAGGTGAGGAGGTGTGCAGCAGAAGCTCATCTGACACACTTTACACAGACCCCCACACACACACACACACAGGTGAGGAGGTGTGCAGCAGAAGCTCATCTGACACACTTTACACAGACCCCCCACACACACACACACACACAGGTGAGGAGGTGTGCAGCAGAAGCTCATCTGACACACTTTACACAGACCCACACACACACACACACACACAGGTGAGGAGGTGTGCAGCAGAAGCTCCTCGGACACACTTTACACAGACGCTAACAAAAAGATGCTCTAAGAACATGTTTGGTTACATTCTCGTTTAGTTATTTCTGAATGTTCCAATGTCAACATTTTAAAATGATAAAAAATGGTTATGTAAACATAAAGGGAACATATAATTTGATCATATCATAAATATTATGAGAACTTAACTTCTGAATGTTCTAAAACTAGTTTTAACATTTAAAAAAAAAACAATGTCTGATTTAAAACATTACAAACAAGTTTGGTGAATGATGTATAAATAATGTTTTTGTGCTAATGTTTTGAGAACATTATTAAAGACCAGATAACTTGATCACACATTCTATTAACATCACTGGACATTTGTTCATAACCTTGAGAGAACAATGCATACGAATGTCTTGCGAAAGTACTTAAGCCTTAACCACATTCTGAATGTTCTCTGATCATTTAAAAAAAAAAAAAAGTTTTTGGTTATACAAATTATGTAAATTAAGGTTCTTTTAATGTTACAAATAATGAAAAACCAACTCAGCTGCATTTGGTTTTGCGGGAAAATCTCTTCCGAAAATTCATAACGCGATGAAATTATGCAAGGTATCTTCAGCGCCTGGTTTCCTCTTTCAGCTCAACCTAGAAAAAAATACAAATACATTAAATACTTTTTAAAAACATAAACAATGTGCTAAATGGGTACTTTAGCATGAAACAAGACAAAACCTTCTAGTTATAAAATACAATGTTAGAATCAGCAGTTCTCATGATCAATTAATTCATCTCAGCAGCTGTAATAGTAAAAAATATTAAAAAGCATCCCAGATGTAATATTCATTTCATGTCAGCTAATTACAGCAGTGGGCGTCTACACAAGTCTGAAAGGAGACACGCCCATTTAAATTATATGATTAAAGGGGTCATGACATGAGAAATCAAATTTGCCATATAACTACACACGACGCGATGCCGCGACACGCAATAAAAGGTATCTTTTCCATGTTCAAGGTTCAAGGTTCTTTATTATTCGTCACATACACAATCATACAGAGTATAATCAGTAGTGAAATGCAAGTAGAATTGAAGAAAAATACAGCATTTACATGAGGAAAGTGAGGAGAAAAAATAACCCCAGACTATGCTCCTTGGGGAGTACAGTGTGAGAACAGGAAAACACCTCAGCAACACAAAAGCACATACGACATAGCCACAGGGGAAGTGAATCCGGCCCAGCAAGCAGCCATCTGATCCCGCAGCCACTGATCCGGCGCTGGTCAGACCCGCTTGACCAGGCCAGCGGATCAAAGCGAACAGAGGCGAATGGTCGGGGCAATGTCTGTAATGTCTGTAGGGTGGGGGAGGAACGCAAGAGTGTCTAACTGCATTGCACACCCGGGGTAGATTGCAGCAACAGCCTTGCCAAGGCCACTGTAGGGGAGCCAGAAAAAGATAAGATTGTTTTGTCTTTGGGGCGAGTAAACATTCCAATTTTTGCAGGCTACTCTCTGTCCATTTTGACCATTTTGGTCTCCATTTTAATCAATTTCCCTTTGTAAAGCCGTGATCTTCTCCTTGGTAGAATCCATATTGCGATTATAGTTCAGTCTCAATGCTGACCGCTCTTCCCACAGCTTCAATCATACGGGCAGCCTTGTGGGGCTTTGGACCGCTGTTCCCGTTTTCTGAATTCTTCGATAACCCAGGGCAAAGCCTAATCCAATCAGCAAAATACCTGTTATCATGGTTCCGAATAGGTAGATATCAATGTCCTCCACGGAAAGAGCCGCAAGACACACGATTCGCCACCTCTCCCACGCGCCCATCGATAGCCGGCTGCGAACGCCCGTCGGGGCAGTCAGGTTCCCAAACCCAAGTTTCGATAGTGTCAATTGCATTAAGAGACCAGTTAATCCATAATATTTTAGTTTGGAGAGCAGTGCAGAGAGAGTCTCTCACGAGACAAGGGAGCAAAGCAGGGAAGATAAGGGTGAGGACGGGGAGAGAAAGCGACCGCCTCCGTTGAGAGCCAAAGAGAAAAGAGTTATCATGTTAATCTGAGATTTTGTCCTAACTAGCCGCGGTGGCAACACGCAAATATTTTAATTTTGAAACGGTTTCTATTTCCGCGACGTCGCGGCTGGAACAACAACGTATAAATTAATGACAGTAATAATCTCAGGTACTGATTATGTGCTTTATTCAAACTCAAACGTGTCTAATATGAATTTGAATATCATTCTGCATGACCGTTATAGCCAACAATAGATCTTGTAAATAAGATGTACATTAAAACTGCGAACCAACAAGCATATTCCATGACAAAGATGGTCTCAGTCACTCAGTATGTACTTTTAATAATGTTAAAAAGGTTTAATATTTATGAATTAGATTATAAACATACTAATTTCGTAGCGAGAGCAGTGAGCTTCCAGGGAGAGTCCGCCCACACACTCTTCTGATTGGCTGTGATATTTGATTGATTCTGTCGCGTCACGTGTTGCGTCACGTGTAGTTAGGACACGGTGTAAGAGGTCTTTGTACTATTTAAACATCCTGCAAGCTTAAACGTCCTCCTCATTGTAAACAAAGCATTTCTTTAATCAAGCTCTAGAAACGGCTCGTTTGGATCCGAGGGGCAAGATGACGTCACCTGGGCACAAACATTTGCATAAACTCCGCCTCCAGAGCAACACATCAACGAATAGTATTCTTCTCAGTATAGGCCCCGCCCACTGGCGTTCTGTCACTAACGGCTGACACTTGATCGTGCTTAATGCCAGTGTGGCATTGCATCAAAAGCAAACGGAAAATCACAATCACTGCGCTATCTTGTCTACGCTGGACACAGTATAGAGATGCGCTTTCACTTTCTGACAAATGCAGTGAAAGATCATTCGCTTTGACACATTTGGTTTAAGCAGCACATTCACATCATTGTACAGATATCAGAATGATCCCAGTGTAAGGCACATGTGGATAGTTTATTTTAATGGCGTCCTGGATCGAGTCGGAGGATTTTGTTTTGTAATCGAGGCACAGAGTCATGGAGAGTCACAAAGAAACATTTGTTGAAAGATGAAGCGGTGCTAGATCTGCATCAGTAAATGATTTCATAATGCTGTGATCGTGTTGTCAAAACACACATATGCAATAGTGAGGGGGCTTGATACGGTTTCATATGCAATGACATTAGCCAATTATAACAGTGGCTGATTACTGACTAGCCTTAAAGGACACGCCCCTTAAAACCGCTCATTTTAGACAGACGATCAGTCAATAGTAATGTTTTCCACATTTTATTTGTACAAAAAAAACATTATTAACATTTATAAGCAAGCCTCAAGGATCATATTTAAATAATAAAAATCCATGTCATGACCCCTTAAAATTAGAGGGCTGAAGGGGGTTCTTTGACTTGTCAGCATTAACAAATTAAAGCAGGTACCGATCTTTGCATTGCACAAGTTTTCAGTAGGTCTATTATCTATGGGTGATTAAATCTAAAATTGTGTACAGTGAAATGCATTAATTACAACAGTGACATTGTCTTTTTCTTGCTAATTTATTCAGAATTATAGCAATTGCTTCGATGCCTTGTTTCACTTCAGAATTCTACATATAACGACCCATAGATAAATTACTTAATGATCATATATTTACCTTTTTTCAGTCAAATCGATGACTCGTGCATGTTGGCTGGTGATCATCAGCGGGATAAGCACATGTGAGTGTTAAAGTTAAACCGTGACAGCGATCACAGAGATCAGATATAATGTGGTGTGAATGTAAACAGGCTTGCGGTCTAAGAAACCCGATCTCTGTGGGCAAACGTGTCGCTCTGGTCCTGTGTTGTTTGTATTTGCAAGTGTTTAGACGTGGGTTAGATGCCCAGATATATAGCTGATTTAGGAAGCGGCTCCTAACGGATGCGGATATGCGTGATTAAACGTGCAATAATATCCGATCCGATCAGCTATTCTTCAGCGCTGGGTGTCTCTCTCAGCTCAACAGTTTGAAGAACCTCCAACGTTTAAAGTTAGTTAAACTGTCGATAATAAGATGCGCTTCAGAGACGTTTGAGGGAATGTTTTTCATTTGTCTTCTTCGTCTGTTTGCGTTCAGGTTTGAGCGACTGTAATCTCTCTCAGCTCTTCACAAATGAACCTGTGGACGGAGGAAGATTATTCACAGCGGGCGAGCTGAGGTTTGAAAGTCACTGGTTTATTGACGAGCTGAATTTGTACACAAGCAGACTCTGATTATTATCAGTGCAGCGAAACACTAGAAAGAGGCTGCAGCGCTCCATTATTTGATACATGTGTCTCTAAGAATATTAAACTCAGAGACCTCAGACAGGCTGGGCATCCTGACGATCATGATGAATGTAGTGACTGACTCTTATCAAATCACTGATTGTCTGACCTTTCACAGCTAACCACCGCAGCGGATGAAATACTGTCGTCTGTCTGTTATCCGTTTAGTTCCAGAGCATGTTTTAACTTCATTCAGAGTGATGGATGAGCCCAAATATCTCCAGAAAATATCAACATGAGATTGAGTCAACAAGCTGAATTTACATCATCATATACAAATGCACAAAGAGTCATCCTTTTATTATATTAAACAGTATTATTATGATTATTAACAGCCTATTCATTTTTTCTTAGGGCCCACGCACATCTTTTATCTGTTAGATTTATCATTCGTTCATTCATTCATTCATTTATTCGTTCATTCATTTGTTACTTTGTTCATTCATTCATTCCTTTGTTCATTCATTTCTTTCATTCATTCCTTCATTCCTTTGTTCATTCATTCATTAATTCCTTTGTTCATTCCTTAATTAATTAATTAATTGATTAATTCCTTTGTTCATTCATTCATTCATTCATTAATTCATTTGTTCATGCATTCATTCATTCATTAATTAATTCATTTGTTCATGCATTCATTCATTCATTAATTAATTCATTTGTTCATGCATTCATTCATTTATATTTACATTTATGCATTTAGCAGACGCTTTTATCCAAAGTGACTTACAGTGCTTTCAGGCTATACATTTATTGTCAGTGTGTGTGTTCCCTGGGAATTGAACCCACAACCTTTGCGCTGCTATATACAAAATATTTATAACCTGAATGCACTGCACTGTAAGTCGCTTTGGATAAAAGCGTTTGTAAATGCATAAATAATAATTAATTTGTTTGTTCATTCATTCATTTATTCGTTTTTCTTCTTCCGTTTCTTCCGCTCTTGAGTCTATGGCAGCCCATAGAACCGCTTTTGGGAATGTTGTAATATTTGGCACACTGATTGAAGACAGTCCCAACATTAACCACAGCAAGTTTGGAATCTCTAACTCAAACTAGTCCTAGTCCAAAATTTCACTCAAGTTTGTTAATAATGTCAGAACCATATATAGTTTTAGTTTTTTTCTGAATCTTTGGCTCATGATGAGTCGAATCAACTCCAAAATAATAATACAAATGTTTAATTTTTAATAGTTCGAAAAACCTACTTTTTCGAACTTGTCCTAGACAGTTTGTCTGATTCTCTCCAAAACAGGCTCAAATCCTCTCCACACCATGCTGGCCAAAAGATGTGGAAATATATTTGATTAGTTAAACCTTTCTCAAATAAAGCGTGAAAGAATTTGATGAAGAGCACGCAAAAGTGGATTTGGAATTTTTTTTATATTTTATTTGTTCACCTGCATGTCATGTGACCATAATCACGTCACAACATACAAATGTGATACTTCATTATTAAAATATTTATTTTAAAATCTAACGGGTACTTCTAAAAAAAATATATATATATGGAGAAAGTGGATCAGATTACAAAAAAGTTGGTGAATTTGTGCGTTTATTTATTTGATTTAGAATACAGTAAACAAATTTCATTTGAATTAGAATTTAAGCTGATTTCTATGTGAATATGTTAGTGTAATTTATTTATGTGATCAAAGCTGTATTTTCAGCATCATTCCTCCAATTTTCAGTGTCACATGATCTTCAGAAATCATAATAATATGCTGCTCAAGAAATATTTCTGATCATGATCAATGTTGAAAACAGTTGTTCTGCACAACTTGTTTCTGTGAAAACTATGATACATTAAATTGTTCAGGATTCACGGATGAATAACAAATAAAAAAGAACAGCATTTATTTGAAATCTTTCATGAGATTATAATTGTATTTACTGGTACTTTTGATCAGTGGTGTCAGTATTGATGAGTATGTGTTAAAGGTGTATATTTCTTCTGTAAGTCACAGCTCACATGCAGATCTTTATTCTCAAGGACAGCATTGAGTCTGAATGCACAGAAAGATTCACAAAGTCAGATGTGGAAGTGTTAGAAATGTCACTGCGAGTGTTTGAGCAGCGAGACTCGCCTCTGATTGAAAGAGTTTCTGCAGCTAAAGGTCGATTTTCAAAGACTGGTTTCAATCTCGACCTGTTGGTGACCTTTCCATTCTCTCTTTCTCTCTCTCACACACATACGCACACAAACACACACATAAGCACACACACAGGGCCGTCGCTAGTGGGGTGAAAGATGGTGATGATTATAAGGGCCCCCGACTGGCAGAGGCCAGCTTAAAAAAGACGATCAGGAACAGTTGACGGGCCACAGCTGCGAGTCCTCACGAAAGCTTAATCATTACTCGTGTTTTTAAGCCTTGCCAATTTAACCATTCAAAAGAGTTTAAAACATTCAAACACAAGACACGGAGAAGCTGAACTGAGTACTTGCGCATCGTGCTCGGTAGCAACAACTCACAGACAGCAAGACCGAACCAAACTCTCCTTCGCGTCCTCCTGCACCTGAACGAAATCGCAGTTTAAACATGCAAATAGAAAACAAGATGTGAAAGAGCCCAATTCAGCTCCAGCGCTGTGTTCTGTGTGCACGGAGCGCCGGCAGAGAGGCGCATCTCAAATCACTTAAACACAGAATTTGCTTCTTCTTGTACCGATAAATACATTACATTATGTCAAAATACCCGTCTTGGAGAGTATCCTGGTAAAAGCGGTCGGTTATGTCTTGCGTGAAAGTAATCGTGGTGAAATAAATCGGATGTGCATCATTATACTGGACACATTGTCTCTTAAAGTGACCGCGCCGAATTTACTAGAGCTGTCGGTGTCATTAATATTAATCCAAAAAAATAACTCACTGCTCTTCACTGAATTATGCTGTAGTTTAACAATAATTAATCCACAGTCAAGCCACAAATTATTCCGACATCGGATATTATTTTTGATATTTATTTGTTAGTGGGTGTAGGACACTATTGGCGCTTTTCCACTGCATGGTACGGTACGGTTCGGCACGGCTCGGTACGGTACGGTACGGTACGGCTCAGTTCGGGTCGGTTTGCGTTTCCACTGCAGTTTAGTACCGCTATAGAGTGGGCGGGATTATTCACGCGTCGTTATAATTTGAATATTTCAAAATATACAATGTATCCCTTGTTTTTTTTATTTATGTGATGGTTTTTATAATCGTGGCATTAATCATTTGTCTTTTTCAAGAGGTTCATTACGTGCTCATACAATAATACATATTTAATATAGTCTGGAGGTACACTTATTCGATCAGATTGTTTTTAATTGAAGCAAAACACAGATACAAAGTTAAAAATATAAACAGAAAACATACTCTGAAAATATAGCAAGTTCAAAAGTAACGTTATATACATAAGGCTTTTTCCTTCGGCGTTGTGCCATCAAGCTCTCGCTGAATCCACTCCTCGGCTATCAACGAGAGGAACGTCTGTACTTCCTCAACAGACAACGACACTGCTATTTTGTGGTTGATGCAAAAATGTGCGTTTGTTTAAACAGAAGTTGCGTCCGATCCTTCGCTGGCTGTGCTGATTTAAATCTAGCGGGTAGAACTGTAGAGGAGGGTCTCGTGTCGCAAGTTCACTGACGCAGTAATGACGATTTTCTCCGGCCAATCAGTGATCAGTAGAGTTTACACGTGTCACGTTTTGGTAACGGTACGGTACGCTTGGAACCTCGGCTGAGGTGGTACTAAAAAAGTATCAGGTACCAGGTACAGTACCCAGTGGAAAACCTCCCAAAAGTGAACCGTACCGAACCGTACCGTGCCGTACCATGCAGTGGAAAAGCGCCATATAGTTCATTTAAGTAAGTGAGTATAGTAAAATTAAGTAAACTGTGACATATCATACCCACAAATTATTCATGCAGTCGTGGGCTAGCAGTAAAATTAATAAAGTTTTGGATCAAAAATGATTCAGAACCTTTGACCTGACCGTGTTTTGCTTACGTGTTTTTTCTTTAATTGCTATTGTACCATTGTACAGACTGAACAAAATGAAGCATTGCTTGGTAATTGTTCAACAAAGTATTGATAGTTGTGTAAATATTGTCATACTTAAGTTGTCTGAATTGTTGGTTGATTAATCATTACATACCTTTCTATCAAAGTTATCTGACACGATCAAGATTAATTTGTTTTGACACAGTTTAACTCTGAGTTATTGTCATATTTTATAACCATTTTCTAAACTATAGCAAATAAACTGTGATATAATGTGATAAATGCTGAAGTGTCTGAACACATTTTGGTTTAACTGTATATTTAATTTTTACAGTGAAGACTATGCAGTGCTATTTTACAATTGATTATTCAGTTTCTGTGCTTGGACACCTACAAACTTAAACAGTGTGTATATAGCACAAATAAATAAATAGAAATTAACATAAAAATAAAAAATTTCAAACAGGGTCCACTGGTACAACCTGCAACAGGCCCCCGCAAACCCCCGCTACGGCCCTGTCACAGGCACACACACACACACACACACACACGCACACACACACACACACATATACACACACACACACACACACACACACACACACACACAGACACACACATATACACACACGCACACACACATTCACTTCATCTGTGGGCAAACACACAGTTACTGCAGCGACTATCACACATATCAAGCTCAGATATTTGTAATTAAACCTGTAAATCTTCAATTTCCATATGGTTACTCAAACTTTATTACCAGAACATAAGCAAAATAAAAGTTTTAACTGTAAAACACATCAGTTGCAGTGCAAATGAACTGTGTGCCCTAGTTTCCTCTGACCTTCAGTGACACAGATGATAAAACAGATGTTTCTGAGAGGAGGATGAAGAGCGCCGGACAGAGAAAGCATGGTCTCACATTAATCAATGCATCAGAGCGGCCTGGAATCGACGGCTCGTTTAAAAGCATTCGGGATGCCAGGCGTATGGATTTTATCTTTTGTGTGCGACCACATCATATCATAAGACAGAAACCTCAAGCTATAAATATCCGATCTGCTCTGATCTTCTGCTTCTGTCCGACACTTCACTTTACATCTGAAGAACCCCGATTTCAGATCGCTTCAGCTCTTTCAATATTTACCTTCACACATTCATTTATTAATTCATAACACATTGATAGCCCAAGTTCAGAAAGAGTTCAAATGCATCGACAGCGATTGTGTGGAACACAAAAAAATTCAAATTAAAAAAACCTGCAATAAAGTAGTGACACGACATGGCTATTAATAATGAATTGCACGAATGAGTATACAAATATTTGAATTTGATTAAGATAAATTAGAGACAATACTAAAGCACAAATAGATACAATTTTAGTTTTTGTAACTCAAATAAAAAATAAAACAAATGTAAAAAAAATGTCTAGATACTCTTAAATCCAGATGTATTTACAGAAGCAAAATAAATAAATAAATACATAAAATAAACACAAAATACAATAAAAATAAATAACATGAAAAATAAAATAAAATAATCATAATTATCATAAATTACAAAAAATGTAATATATATAAATTAAGGAAGAGTTTAAAAACAAGAAAATAATTGTATATATGTGTGTGTGTGTGTGTGTCTCTGTCTGTGTGTGTATGTCTGTCTGTGTGTGTGTGTGTGTGTGTGTGTGTGTGTGTCTGTCTGTCTGTCTGTCTGTCTGTCTGTCTGTCTGTCTGTGTGTGTGTGTGTGTGTGTGTGTGTGTGTGTGTGTGTGTGTCGGTGTGTGCATTGAATATTTTTTTCTGATCACATTAGCAGATATTTATTTCATAAAATATAACAATGGCTAAAAATAGTATTTGTGTATTGTTTTCTAGTAAACATGTCTAAATACCCTTAAAGCAGGATCCATTTACTGGAGAAGCTCATCATCTGTGATTGTGATTTAATATCTATGATTGTGATTGTAATTGAGTTTATCATTCGAGCGGATGGAGACGTCCAGTCTGATTAAATCAAGACATCAACCTGACTCCTGCGATTGTAAATGTCACGACCTCCATTGTTTTACACATCAAACCTGCTATTGACTTCTGGACAAACTGACATTTGTGCGTCTCGCATGTGTTTGTGGCAAAGTTAGACTCTGGTCACATGACTCGACGTCCGGCTACTGATTGGTCGAGCCGTGCGAGTCTCCAAAGGTCATTTATTCGATCTCAGAGAGTCAAACGCTCCCTCATTAGTCAAACACACTCGGCAAAACCGCTGAGCTCATGCGATCAATGCAGAGACAGAATGTTGAAATGTTTGCGATCCGTTCTGATAAATAAATATAAATGAATCTGACCGAGACACTCACAGCGAAACACTGTGCAGGACTGCTATTTAGTGAGGAGCAACAGCAGACAGACAAATGAGGAATGTAGGGTTATTATAGTACAAACACACACGCACACAAATATATATATATATATATACAGTGGGGAATTTTATTTTTAATCCCTGATGATTTTGTACATTTGCCTACTGACAAAGAAATGAAGAATGGTCTATAATTTTAATGGTAGGTTAATTTGAACAGTGAGAGACAGAATAACAACAACAGAAATCCAGAAAAACACATTTCAAATAAATTGATTTACATTTTAATGAGTCAAATACGTATTTGACCCCTTCGCAAAACGTCTTGGTTACGAATGTAACCCTCATTCCCTGAAGGAGAGAACGGAGACGTCACGTCGGATGACTGATGAATTGGGGATCTAGCTTAGAGAGACCAATCCACTTGGAGTGTAAACTAAAAGTGGCCAATGCACATTGGCATGTGGTTATTGCATCCAGATGCCGCTGATCACAGCATGAGTATAAATAGGCAGCAGGTGCAGAGCATATTCAGGTTTTCACTGAGGAGCCGAGACAGGGATCCGGCCGCTCAGCGGTGGTACAGTCGTGGCGACGGGACGTGACGTCTCCTTTCCCTCCTTCAGGGAGCGAGGGTTACATATGTAACTGAGACATTCCCTATCAGTCGGTAACTCTCGACGTCACTTAGGATGACCGACAAATTGGGATCCCTACCAAAAGGCCACAGATACTGCCCCCTCCAGTTTCCAGAGGAAGCCTCCTGCACCCCTATTTTTGGTGCAGGTTAGGGCTCCCACAAGAAGACCAGTTACTGTTGCTATGGCACTACCAACACAGTAGGACTGGATAACACTGGGAAAACATACCCCTTCAGATTAGAACAGGAACGCTGCAGAAGCCCCGACCTTCCCAAAGGAGGTTCAGAAGCATTTACACATATGGACAACTGTCAGGTGCATATTGAAGATTGGAGATGATTGTAACCCTCTTGGAAGTAGCATTTAGTCTGCCGGGTAAAACACTGGCTCTAACGCTATACCGTGGAATTACACATTACACAATTACACATATGGGATCCAAACGGTCTCTACATATGGAACCCAGCCCTCTACTGGTTCTCATGGATTCATCGAGTGAGGGCCTGGCGCCAGACGGCGGGTCGCCCGTCCCTGGGTCTCTTGCTCCTCCGCTCACTGCCTGTAGATGGGGGCCAGTACGGGCGGGGTGACCTGCCTACGTCCAGCTCCACGGCACCACATTTGGAGGCTGCTGCGGATGCAGTGCAGGAGTGGGGGCGGACGCAGGTGGCCGCCCTCGGCGATGAGCAGGCTGGGGTGCTGCAACCGGCGGAGAGGTGGAGGCAGCAGCTGCCCGCTGAGGCAGGAAATGTTGGATCGCTTTAGTCTGCTCCTGTGCAGCTGGGAACTGCTGGGCCATGATCCCGATTGCGTCACCGAAGAGGCCAGTCTGGGACACCGGGCCCTTGAGGAACCGAACCTTTTCGGCATCCCTATGTCAACCAGACACAGCCAGAGATGATGCTCCTGGACCACAAGTGTGGACATCGCACAACCCAGAGACCGTGCCATAACCTTCGTCGATCGTGGCGCGAGGTCAGGAGCGGAACGGAGCTCTTTTAGAACTTCCGGATCGTGACCACTCTCGTGCATGTCCCCCAGTGCTTTTAGCCTGAAGAACGTGCAGTAACGCCGCAGCGTAAGGTGGTGGCAGCATTTACACAGGCCACATAAGTATTGCTGGAAAGACCAGATGAGTACCTACAGGCCGGGAAAAGGAGGCATGGTTTGCCCTGCCAGGTAGAGAGGGTTTAAGGACACAACTGCATCGCAACCGACAGCTCTACCGGGGGGGACCCCCATATACCCCCTAGCTGCACCACCATCGAAGGTGGTGAGGGAGGAGGAGTTATCAGGTTGGTTTCTGGCAGTAAAAAGTGCCGTCCATGACCTGCAAGCTCCCCCTGCACTTCCGGGTGAGAGGCACCCGGGGCAGGGCGCTGAGAACCAGCACAATCTACACCGAGAAACCAGTCATTCAACCTCGAGGATTCGGGACACGGTGGAGGTCTCCACTCGAGCCCTACCCTTTCCGCCCCTTTGCCGAGGTAACGGAGCCTGGCCCGCAACTCCGACATGAGTATCCACAATGAGAAGATGACTCATCCACGAGCTCCACCTCAGCGTGCTTACTGCCAAGGCACGTGAGGCAGCGATCGTGACCATAACCCAGCATCAGGTAACGACCGCATCCAGAAACGCAGAGGTGACACGTTGTCTGAAGCAAGACCCAACTCGTCTTTACAAAGGTGTAATGTCGAGTTTGCCAGATGCAACGTCGTCTTTAAAAAGATGCACCTGTGAATGCTCTTTTAGGGAAATAGCTCTTTTAGCATGCTGAAGCGCACAGGGGAGATGGTTGCCTGCAACACAAACAGAGGGTAGTGCAGCCTGATGTGTGCAATCCACTTGACACGGGAAGAACCACCACCACTGTAGCGCCGTACCACAAGCACGAGAGTCTTCCGAAGAGCGTGTTCATATGTAAAAGCTGAATATGTGATGCACCTGCTGCCTACTTATTCTCACTCTGTGATCAGCGGCAGCTGGATGCAACAATCGCATGACATTGTGAATTGGCTCGTTTAGTTTACACTCAAAGTGGATTGGTCTCTCTAAGCGAGAGCCCAAATTCGTCGGTCATCCGACGTGATGTCGAGAGTGACCAACTGATAGGGAACATGACTTGGTAGGTGGTGCAGGGCCGGTTCTAAACATCAGGAGGCCCTAGGCAAAATTTATGTTGGAGACCTTTTCTATTTTACTATACTTTAACATATATTTCTGTGATGCAAAACTGATTTTTCATCAGCCATTACTCCAGTATTTAGGGTGACATGATCTTACATAAAGATTTATTATCAATGTTGGAAACAGTGTTTAATGTTTTTTTATTTTTCCAAAGAGTTTGGGATTATTAAGATGTTTCAAAATAAAAAAAATATTTTATAACAATATAAGTCTTTACTATCAATTTTATCTATTTAACACATTCTTGTTGAATACTACTGTTTTTTATTTCTGTATTTCTAATCAAATAAATGCAGGCTTAATGAAGAAATGCATTTCAAAAACATAAAATTAGTAATGGTCCAAACTTTTGACCAGTATTGTATGTACATATTAATCAAACTTTATCTGAAGTAATCTCTTTTTTGTTTGATGAAGATGTTATTGTTGTTATTATTTTGCTGATTTATTTAATCACAGTTCAATAATACCACTACATGAACATACATGCTTTTATAATGGGCAGAATTTTCCTCTCCCATTTAATCAATATTGACTATGCATATCGTCATATTATTAATTGCAATGGTATGATATTAAGTATTGCATTGTACACCTTAAATATGACAGATATTTACACAAATCAAGTGGAACAGAAAGACACGATCAATAAAATTACTAAAACTTTAACAAAAAGTAACATGAAAGCAGAAAATATAGAAATAAATACACACACACACACACACACACACACACACACACACACATATACATATTTATTATCAATATTAACAAAAACTATAATATATAATAGTTTTTAAATTATAGTTCAATGACACTGACCTAAGTACTAAAATAAGTAAAAGTAAAATAAATAAGAATGCATAGAAAACAACAGAAATTGAAAGATGTCATTGGATGCCAAATTCACTTTACAAGTTGTTTGAACATAAATGTGTGTTGTGTTGGAAGTGTGTGTACACATCCATCCTATAATGATAAAAATCCACCCAGTGGTTGTTTTTAAAAACCCCTTTCTCAAATCAGCCTGTTCTGAGATTCCTGTCAGATTGATGTAGTTCAGTACAGGCCCCTCCCATGATAGTTGATGACAGGACTGTCTTACCTTAGCTCCACCCCCCTGAGTGAGCTGAGAGCTGTTTTCTGGTGCAGGGAAGACAAGATGTCTCAGATTAAGCGATTGAGGTGTTTTGTTGTTGGATGTAATAATGATTATAGCAGTTGTCATTTACTGCTGAAGATGCAGGTGATTTAAAGTATTTTATTGTGGCCAGCCTAAGGCACACCTGTGCAATAATCATGCTGTCTAATCAGCATCTTGATATGCCACACCTGTGAGGTGGATGGATTATCTCGGCAAAGGAGAAGTGCTCACTAACACAGATTTAGACAGATTTGTGAATAATATTTGAGAGAAATCGGCCTTTTGTGTACATAGAAAAAGTTTTAGATTGTAGTTCAGCTCATGAAAAATGGAGGCAAAAACAAAAGTGTTGTGTTTACAATTTTGGTCAGTGTACATACTGTATATCTAGATGCGTACATACTGTATATCTAGATGCCTCATTATGGACTGTTTCTATGGGCCGCGATATGAAAGCCATCCGCCATTTTTGGAATGGTCTGTGAATCTTTGAGCACATTGACTGTGTGCGTCTACAACAGCAAGTTATACGCTTGCAAATCTTAGAATATTCATTGATTATTATGGCGAATGCGATATGGCTGACGCTTCAACGTATCTGGAGCGGTCAAATAGGGAATCTACACATCTATGGTCTGCTCTCTCTCCACGGAAGAGAGGGGCGGAGTCAGCAGAGCTCATTAGCATTTAAAACAACATGAACTAGAACAGCGTGCTGAAAACAGAGCTGATTTTGACAGGGTAAAAACAGTGTTTTTTACACTACCATTGAGAAATTTTAACCAACGTATGTTACAGACATTTCATTATGACCCTAAAGAATCATATACTCTTGTGTAAAATGGGCATCCGATGACCCCTATAAAAAACACAAAAACACACTGCAAATTTAGTAAAACCAAAATGACAAA
Source organism: Gymnocypris eckloni scoliostomus (assembly GCA_027564155.1). Taxonomy (NCBI): domain Eukaryota; kingdom Metazoa; phylum Chordata; class Actinopteri; order Cypriniformes; family Cyprinidae; genus Gymnocypris; species Gymnocypris eckloni. The sequence goes on along the minus strand of CM050413.1, from coordinate 856,253 downwards.
AATTAACATGAAAGCAGAAAATACACAATGAAATCTAATTCGAAATATCAACAGCAATTAGGGCTGTAGTACTCGAGTCCGGACTCGAGACGTTTTTCTATCGTCTCGGACTTGTCTTGGACTCGTTGGTATTTGGACTCGGACTTGTCTCGGACTTGGTCATTGGACTCGCCAAATGTTCTAGTTGGTCTCGACCGAGTAATATATGCTTTTTTTTACTCTTTCAAAACAAAACCATTAATCTAGCTCGCTTGTTCCGCAAACAGGTAACGTAACTGGTTTAACTCCATCTAGAACGGGCATTGTCATTGGTCCATCTAGAACGGGCATTGTCATTGGTCGCCTGTTAAATGCACAGCTGCGTCATATGAGTGTGCGCTTGGCTCTGAGTGTGCGCGCTGCGTGGAGGCATAAATAATCTTTATTTTGGCCACAGACATGCTGTCGGCAAGTTGCATAATACAGTTTGGTTTTACAATGTTCGTTGGAGTTTTCCCTCTCACTTTCCTTCGCTTTTAAATACCTTATTAATGCCCGTGCGCATTTTGCTTTCACTTTCATTTCAGGTCAATTGCGATTTTGAATAGAAATATTAACAAACTCTAGAATTAGACACTTTGATAATAACAGTAAAGAGAAAAGAACAATCCACCCGCATGTCGATGCACATGATTAATCGCTCACGTGTGATGCTCTCTAGGTGCCCTTCACACAGAATGTGTGTTTTTGTGTTGACGCGGGCAGTGAAATAGGAAAAATACAAGAAGATGTGAGTTAAACATCTTTTAATAACTAGAGTGCCGCGTTTTTAGAAAGCCGTTTCATGCACGAGACGCTGCAAGAGACGCGAGCGCAACCGTCAAACGTGTCCATGTTTACATAGAAAAAACAATGGAACAGCAGCGTAATCAAATACAAAACCCGTGAAGAAACTTACTGTACATGTACTGTATATCTGATCTTTCAGGTTTGCATCAGGGTGACAGGCTGAGAACTGCTGTTCATTGTTTTACAGAGCCTTTATTGTTAATAATAGCACTCTAGGTGTTATACCTTCAGTCATTTTGAATTGGAATTACTTGAGTTTTTTGAGCATTTGTCTTATATTATTTCAGAACATATAGCCTAATATGCATAATATAAGTTTGTACAAGATGTAGTTGTAGTTAATCTTTTCTGCAAAGATATTTAGTGATTTGTTTAACATTTACTTCATGAAGACAACGTCATGTGTGGTGCACTTAGAATATACTTTTCTTTAACTAGAGGGTTAATAAAGAAAAAGTTGCATCTACAGTGTATCTATTCACTGTATCTAATTTGCATATTAATGTTGTTGCTGTTGGGACATAATGTTGAAAAATTATTTTCATAATGGGAGTCATGGCCAGATTTTCATAATAATATATAATATTTCATAAGCAAACTGATATATAATTAATTTCCCTATTCAATTGTTGTCTCCCAAAATGCATAATAAACATGCTTTTAGTCCTGGTGTCCTCTACATTGAGCATGAATGAAAGGATGTCCTGTTTCATAACAGGAAGTTATATTTGAATTTGAAAACCCATAACATTTTCCTGAGATGTTGCTTTATGACAAACAATCTGAAAATGATTCAGATTTAAAAGACATTACAGAATATAATCATATTTCCATAAGGATGTACAATTTTTCACTAAATTAAATATTGCCATCTTTAAAGGCATAGGAGAGGGTTTAAAAAACCTTTAGTATCTCTATAAAGCCCTGAATGTGCTCTGTACAGGACATCCAGGCTTATAACTGTGACATGTGAGGTCTCAGAGAAATACACTAATATAGAATGTCCACTACAGAGACACAAACTCCATAGCTGGGTCTCAGGAGGAGAAATAAAATAGCCTAATTTGATCCTACAGTGTTGCTGCACATGCTTTTAGATCATTACAAACAATAATGCAAAATTATTATATTAGAATAGAAGATATGCCATCTCTCGTATCACATAAATTATCAATAATTAAATATGTGGTTTTGAAGAAGATAATTTTTTACTTTCTCTGTTTTGACTGTCTCATTTGGACTTGGACTTGGACTTGGACTCGAAACTCTTTGGACTCGGTCTTGACTCGGACTCGAACCTCTTTGGACTCGGTCTTGACTCGGACTCGAACCTCTTTGGACTTGGACTTGTCTTGGACTCGACAAAGGTAGACTTGACTACAGCCCTAACAGCAATATAACAGTATCTCAATACAAAAAATAACAATGTGACTTGAATGTTTTCTGGTGACCTTTAGTGATTCAAGTTGGAATATAAATGATTCTTTGCATTTTTAATTCAACTTTAGAAAGTGAGTGGGATAAAAACGAGGGACTGTAAATGAGATGAATCAGACAGCGCTGGTTTCTGTTGTAGTGATGATCTGGCTGTAGAGCACTGCTAGCTCTGTCTCTGTCTCCGCGCTGCCGGTTATAATGCCTGCACAAACTTCATCTCACACCAATTAGTTCCAGGCCAGAAGGCAGAGAGAGATGCGCAGCGAGTGAGAATCCTGTGGGAATCAGCCTGGTTTTCCAGCTTTCTCTCTGTCTGGATATCATCGCTCATCCGCTCTGTCATATAAATACGAGACAGATTTTGATGCTCAGTCAGTTTCTGAATCAGACACACACTTATTTAATGAATCCAATCTTGTTTCATTTTCTGAAAGTGCTTAACCCTTGTTATGCATTCAGGGCCTTTTTAACTCAGAAGATATTTTAGTGAGGGAACATAACCTGGGTTTTCCACAGCGAAACTGGCATTGCTTTTCTTTAGAGTCCAGCGTGGAGACGGTCTTGGCTCTGAAAGAGACATTTCTGACAAAACGGCATCTGTTTTGTTTTTTTTCAAAAGGAAACATAAATGTGATACTGTTTAAACTGAACTGAGCTGGATGATAACATCACTAAATTAATGATGAACTGACTTTAACTGAAAACTGAGTGTTTATTAATGTCCTTCTGCACACTATTGTCCTGTTTAATACTGTAAAGCTGCTTTGACACAATCTGTATGTTAAAGTGCTATATAAATAAAGGTGACCTGACTTGACTTGATATGCATGCGCCGGTCAAGCTCTTAAGGTGCGTTCACACCAGACGTGAATGAAGCGAATGAATCACGCTATTCGCGTGCAGTTGGACGCTTGAACATTTTGAGTTTACTCGCTTCATTCGCGCGTGAAATACACTTCATTCGCACGTGAAATTCACCACACAACAGACGCAAATTTACTTTTGTAAAAGTACGAAGTAGTATCGTACAGCTCCGGGTACCCACATACAGCCACGATTAATTTGTCCTCCATTGTTGTTTTCTGCCTCCGCTCGTAATCATGTCACTGCGTAATTCGCGCCATTCGCGCCATTCACACCATTCGCCGCCTCATTCGCACAAATAGCGCCGCAGGATTGTCTATCGCGTCTTTGCATTGACTTAACATCTAAATCATTTGCTCGTAACGCTTTATTCGCGTCTGGTGTGAACGCACCTTTAAAGGTTTTGCATAAACAGTTTATTAAAAAGAACAACATTGAAAGCATTTAGGTGATCCGCGCAGAGCCGATCCTCCCTATATGCAGCATATGCACGCTGCGTAGGGCCCCCGTAACACCAGGGGGCCTCCTCGCTCTCAAAGATGTTTTAATTTTAGTTTAGTTTTGAATTTGGCCAGCGGCTATGAAAACATGAATGATAATTTATTGTAATGTGGTGCTGTCGCCCTTTCTACATAAAAATCTGTCAAATCATGTAACGTGAATGTTGTAAAGTCTCTTGCTCGAGACGAAGAAAATGAGTTGAAATCATTGCAAACTGCGGAAGAGAGACAATGTTTCTCGAACTTTGTTTTTTATTTGTCGTGGCCTAATGGATAGAGCGTTGGACTTGTAATCCGAGGTTGAGGGTTCGAATTTTCGGCTCCGGCAGGAATTGTCCAAGACTGAGGTGAGACCCTTGAGCAAGGCACCGAACCCCCAACTGCTCCCCGGTTACATTCCTTTGCTCTTAAACGCTCGAACCCCCGTCAACACAGTTTGCATAGGGCCCCCAGAAGTCTAGGATCGGCTCCGGATCCACAGTTGTCATTGATTAGAATCTGTGTTCTAGGACCGGGTGCTAGTCACTGATGCATTAGTAAACTATGAGCAAATTCAGCTCGCACTGAAAACATGTCGTTTTTAGTTACACTCTTCTATCTCCTGTAAGAAAACTCCACTCATCCTGTGCATCTGTCAGCTGTCGGTCATCATGTCGGTTTCCCAGCCCAAAAAACATTTTGATGATGCTTCATTTATATGGATCTCTAAGTGAGCCGCTCTTCTGTGGATCCATTAGTTTAACTCATGTAATATTTCTATTGAGCACCGACTGAAACGGTAATACTGAAGAACATAAGATAATCTGTTTATCCACTACATATTATTGTGATATATACATATTGTGATATTTGACAGAACACTCAAAACCGCTGACGGCCCTTTAATGCAGATCATTAATTTCACTGCTGTCTGATGAATCTGCTTCTCAATTACACTTCAGCTTTAACGAACATTCATCACCAACCTCACTTCATTCATCTGACTGTGCCTTGGACCTTAACTCACACTGAGAAAGCACATGCTGTGCTGAACTGTTGTAAATAAAACTGATTATTGGAGTACACTGAACAATAAACATTATTTCAGTCTTTCTACTTCAAAATTTCAAATTTTATCAGAGTTTCTGCAGGTTCGGTGAAGGACATTTTAAGACATTTTAAAACCAAATAAAGAAAATGTAAGGAATACATTGAATGATACACAATGGAACAAAATGTGTACCTGTGTGGCTCATTGGTAGAGCATTGCGTCAGCAGTGCAAAAGGTTGTGGGTTCGATTCCCAGGGAACACACATACTAATTAAAATGTATAACCTGACTGCAATTGTAAGTCGCTTTGGATAAAAGCATCTGGTAAATGTAATTCAACAATGACTGTTATAACTTACTTAAAAAATGAATGAATGAATTAATTAATGAAACTAAACTGTCTAAAGACTCTTAAATCAAGATGTATTTACTGGACAATCAAAACGACTAAAGATAAGAAGGTCTTGCTTTATGAGAAACTAATGACAATTAAGTGAGTTTATGATTAAAACAAGAATAAATACTGAATAAATAACAAGAATAAATACCCTGCCACTACAACTCTACAGCGTGATTTCACGATTCAGTTAGGTTCATCAACAATTACCCCATCAGCTTCGGTCAGAAATCTTGGTGTAATCTTTGATCAGCTGACCTTCAAAGAGCACATTCCAAAGACTGCTCGATCTTGCAGGTTTGCACTTCACAACATCAGAAAGATCAGGCCCTTTCTGACAGAGCATGCTGCACAACTTCTTGTCCAGGCCCTGGTCATTTCTAGGCTCATCTCTTTCAACACTACTTGACTTCATCATAAAAATAAATAAAAATTCCTTCCCTTTTTCTATATCGTCATCTTTCTCTTTATCTTTCTCTCCTTCCCTTGCTAGCTTGTATTTATTTGAACAATGCCTGAGACTTGGTGTTAGGGGCACTTCCTCTGTATGTTTGCATCTTCAAGATTAATCGCTTTATGTATTCCCCAATTGTAAGTCGCTTTGGATAAAAGCGTCTGCAAAATGACTAAATGTAAATGTAAATGTAAATATTTGTCATTGAGGTCAGAAAAATCAACGTAATTCAAAGGGAAACAATTTTTCATTCCCCATCAACAGATATTTGTTTTTGTTTTACTTCACATCTTCATTTTGCACATAAATACATCTTACTTAATTTAAGGACGTTTGGATATTTGTACTGAAAAAAAATCTATATCTATGTGTGTAGATATATAGATATGTGTGTGTGTGTGTGTGTGTGTGTGTGTGTTTGCGTGCGTGTGTGTTATTTTTATGTTTTTCCCAGTGCATGCAACATTTAATGCCATGACTTTATGAACTTAAGACTTTCTGATTTAGGACCTTATTAAGGCCTAATTTATGAAAATGTGAATTAAGACTTTTAAAGACCCGCAAAAACTATTTAATATTACTTTCTATATCTTTGTAATTATTTGTGAAATTTGCCCCAATTTCTGAGTAAGTGTGGAAAACAATATTACTGCTAGTAAATTTAACAATTGATTACAAATAAATGTCAAGTAATGCAGTGAATTAAACCTTACATTTTTAATAGAAGGACCAAAATCTTTCTTTTCAAGCTTACTCTAATAGTCGTTGCTTTATTTACGACCTCAGCCGTGTTCACCGCACAGACGTCTCTGATCTGCAGCGTCAGACTGAAGATGAGGTCGTTTCGGATGGAAACGTCGTGTTCTGGACAACATCTGGCTCTGCTGGAGCACAAATGGATTCTGAAGCAGGAGACTGGCAAACGTTTCCAGTCGATTTCTGCCACCTCGTTTGTCAGGAGAGGCATTCGTCAACAGCCTTATTGATTTAGCAATGTGCTGCAGATTGGCTGGAGGTTCGCTGTCGTAAATCAGGCCGCAAATCAAGACGGCTGCTACAATCTGTCGAACGAAGAGTGTTTCCTCGCCCAGAGCCAGAGGTCAAACATTAGCCTGAGATATCAGTCCACTGGAACACACCAGACATGAGAAGTAGTCTGATATTAAACCGTACGGCAAATAATTTTTCTTACATAGCACAGCTCAATTATATATGAAACTGGAAATATTTTACATTTCTACTTGCTAGAATATCTTTTAAGTATTTCAGGAGCAAGAAGAAGATACTTCTACAGTCGTACAGGTGATAAATGCAAATGTGGGTGGAAGAGTCTACTAAAGATCAAAACTACATTTATACACTTATAAAATGCTGGGTTAAAAACAACCCAACTTGGGTTATTTGGCATCCCAGCGCTGGGTAAATATTGGACATAGCACATTCTGGGTTATTTTGACCTGGTTGGGTTAAATGTTTTTACCCACCTTGCTGGGTTGTTTAATATATTGTTTAAAACAAATTATATTGCTGGCCTAAAATGGGCTGGAAATTAAAAATCACAAACTGAATTAGTATAGGCAACAGCAGTAATCAAAATATAAACATGTATTATTAAGCAAGAACACCCATGGACAAAATAAGACAAATTTAATTTATTTGGGTGAATATAGCACAGTTTACAATATTACATACAATTAAACTAATTTAACAAGCGTTTTAGAAATAAAAAATGCATATAGAAGTAGCAAGTGTATTCAACAGTTCTCTGTAATCGCTTTTTACCGAAACATTTCTAATTCTCGTGCCGGTTTGTCGCCGAAATCTGAGCCAGTGCAGGGGGGGGTTGGGTGCTGTGATTTTTAGACCGTGGCCTCGCGCTTCGCTCGATGACAATTTATGTTATGCAAGACAAAGGCGTTTCCAGCGCGAAACGACCGTAGCCGACTGACATCTTGTCCTTACGTTGTGTTACGTAAAATAATATAATTTACACCACATTAAAGACTTTATAAATACAATGTATACAAACCTTTATTACCCTGAAAGAGTGCACCATATCGGTGTCGCAGAGAACCGCTTTTTCCCAGCGTTAAAACAAGCGCAACCCAGCGGTTTGGTAGAAAACAATAACCCAGCATTAAAACAAGCTCAACCCAGCGGTTAGGTAGAAAACAATAACCCAGTGTTAAAACAAGCTCAACCCAGCGGTTAGGTAGAAAACAATAACCCAGCGTTAAAACAAGCGCAACCCAGCGGTTAGGTAGAAAACAATAACCCAGCGTTAAAACAAGCTCAACCCAGTGGTTAGGTAGAAAACAATAACCCAGCATTAAAACAAGCTCAACCCAGCGGTTAGGTAGAAAAAAAATAACCCAGCATTAAAACAAGCTTAACCCAGCGGTTAGGTAGAAAACAATAACCCAGTGTTAAAACAAGCTCAACCCAGCTGTTAGGTAGAAAACAATAACCCAGCGTCAAAACAAGCTCAACCCAGCGGTTAGGTAGAAAACAATAACCCAGCATTAAAACAAGCTCAACCCAGCGGTTAGGTAGAAAACAATAACCCAGCGTTAAAACAAGCTCAACCCAGCGGTTAGGTAGAAAACAATAACCCAGTGTTAAAACAAGCTCAACCCAGCATTTGGGTTAATAAAAATAACCCAGCATTTTTAAAGTGTAATGATTTCATGATCTGTAATTTTTATATACATTGTAATATTAAACTTTTTTTGTCATGCTGATTTTTTTCTCCAAATGTAACATATATTAATTAAAATATATGGAAGGTCAATTTTATTAAATGCTTTTAAAAACTATAATCATATTTAGAAATATATATATATATATATGTGTGTGTGTGTGTGTGTGTGTGTGTGTGTGTCTGTGAGAGTGTGTGTGTGTGTGTGTGTGTGTGTGTGTGTGTGTGTGTGTGTGTGTGTGTGTGTGTGTGTGTGTGTATGTGTGTTTGTGTCTCTGTGTGTGCGTGTGTTTTCGTGTGTGTGAGAGTGTGTGTGTGTGTGTACGTGTGTGTGTGTGTGTGTGTGAGAGTGTGTGTGTGTGCATGTACGTGTGTGCGTGTGTGTGTGTGTGTGTGTGTGCACGTACGCCTGTGTGTGTGTGTGTGTGTGTGTGTGTGTGTGTGTGTGTGTGTGTGTGTGTGCATGTGTGTGTGTGTGTGTGTGTGTGTGAGAGTGTGTGTGTGTGTGCATGTGTGTGTGTGTGTGTGTGTGCATGTGTGCGTGTGTGTAGGGAATGTTTTAGTTTTTTTCTCTCTCTGTGGGAGAGTATGTTAAATATAAATAACCAGAGCTCTTAAATTGTAGCTTTGTTATATTTTGAAAAGCCGAACTCTGAATCTTAGGGCAATCTTTGTTTTTAAATGATTCTAATTGTATTATGAATATTTTAATTATTTTCTGGTGTGTATTATGAAGAGATCCCAGTGACCTTCAGAAGCGTGTGTGCAAGTGTATATAATTATGTTTTTACTGCTGTCAAAATTCAAAGCACTTCTGTACTTTATCTGACAGACTTTGAGCTTCATCATCAATGCGCTGCATCATGTCTCCAGCTAATGCTGAGAGTTTTAACATCTAACCTTCAATAAACCCCACAGTCAGAGTATTTCATCATTTTATTCTGGTATGACTGCAGGTATTGACTTGCTAGTTAGAGCAGACTGTACCGGTATTTTAAATACATTACTATTTTATATGTTAAGAGACGAGAAGCTTTACTCTAACGGTGCGACAGACATTCACAGAAAGAAAGAAATGAACACATCCTCATCATTATGTTTGTGATGGAAAAGTATTGACTCGTAGTTCAAGTATTTTGTATTAGTGCAGGTAGACGGGCACATGTTTTGGATTATAAATTTGTAACGTGAGATGTTCCAGCGACAAACGTGTCACGGTGCTGATAATGCAAGACTGCGATTCCCAGTGGGATGGCAACAAATGATCATTTTTGATACTTGATTAATTAATCGAAATAAGCTATTATTTTACTGGTCAATCAGAAGACTTTGATAGATTCTTCAGCTTTTGCAATTAGTTAAAATGTTGAATTATACATAATCTAACAAATAAATAAATGTAATCACTTCAGCTTTTGGAAATCATTATGTAATTACGGTACAATTATTATACAATACATATATGGCACACAAAATGACATGACAAGACATTCTCAACTTTCTTTTAAAAAACGTGTGAAGAAAGTGGTAAATAAAGCAAAATTTTATTTAGCAAAGTTCAGATTTATTAGAAATAGTTTGACCAATGAAGCAGCAGTTCTATTCATGAATTGATTGATTATTCCTCATATCACATATTGCATGACTACCTGGACTCAAACATGTAAGTCTTTCTTGAACCTGTAACTTATTTATAAACTCACTCTTAAGGTCTTGGATAAAAAACCAAAGAGGTTTCACCATTGTAGCATATTAACTAAGTTTTCTATTTTGAGTTGGGAACATTTGATTCAATCTGCTGATTTGGCACTTATTTAGAAGATATTAAACGGTTTTGCTCCTCCTGTTTTTAAGGATTATTTAGATCAGATAACAGGACGGTATACACGTGCCAGTATTAGAGGTGATTGTAATGTGCCATTAAGAAGAACTACCTTTGATCAATTATCGTTAGCCTTTAGAGGAACACATGAGTGGAATAGACTCCCAGTAGAGATGGAAGAAGAAGAAAATATGGTTATTGACCCATCAAAAGTGTGATCATTTATAGTGATTTATTGATATGCTCTTAGTTTATTTATTTTTTCTTCTGCTCTCATATTTCTTCTTGTTCTTAATTTGGTTTGTTAATATTTTGTGTTTATATTTTCTTCCTGTCCTTAACATCAACCTGCCAAAAGGGACTACAGTTGAAAATGAGCCAGATTACATATTGTATGTATTATTAAAGTGCATTGTCTCTGATTAAATTAATGAAAAATGAGAATTCACTGTGTAATTAGCTACATGAAAAAGTAACTGAATGACATGTCATTCTGCCTAACATCTAATTTTTTAAGTCATATGGATAAAAAACAAAATAAAGGTAAGTAATAAGACGTTTTATGTTTTGATAAACTCACAACCTTCACAACATAATCTCTATTCCAATACTTTGTAGGGTTATAGTAATCAAAACAGTCCTGAGCTAGATCAAGCTTTGGTCTCTGCAAACCTAACTATCACTTTAATGACCCCCCCCACCCACACACACTAATAATCATATTTGATCACTTGCTAGCTCCACACTGGAGCGCTGGCTTATAACAGAATATCAAGCTGTAATTATAACTGGCTCTGGTTGTTCATGTTTAACACCGTAAAGCTGCCTGATTTAAGGCTATCAACTACATAAAGTACTGTATAAATAATCATGATGTGACTGGACATTACAAACATCCACGTTTCTGTTATCAGATACTTTCTTAACTGCTGCTTTCTCACCGCTGTCAGCTTTTGTTGTGTTTATTTCATACAAATGTATTTACATATTCATCCAAACGCCGCTCAGCAGAACACGAACAACGTTTTTAACTCGCTATCTGCTCTCAGTAGAAATAACCCAAAAGAGAACAGAATTAATATTAGTCTAATGAGTCTCACAAACACAGTGAACGGACCTCAGCGGTGTCGTAGTGTAAGCGTGTGAAACATAACACTTATAAAGCAAACAAATATAAATACTGTACATGAGTGTTTAGTTTTCTCACAAGCAGAAGGATGAAGCTCAGAGACGAGGTGAAGGCTAGTGGTTCTTCACGAGAGTTTCATAATCAGCAAGTAGAATTATATAATTCTACACACTCAATATATAGCATCAATTTCACATAAATGCATACAAGTATGAAAGAGTCCTCCAGGATTTCTCGATTGATACATTTATTAGCATCACCTCGCATTTTTGTCTTCTTTCCGCAATTGTCAGCAAAAAAAAGCAATGTTAGATAATCAAAATCAATCGTTCTGAGCAAATAAATTCATAAATATGCATGTATTTGTCCTTCAGCTGCATTAGAGTGAATTGCAGAACGTCAGGTTTACTGCTTTAATAAAATAAAACAACAGGAAAACAGTTTTAGTGATTAAACACACTAAAGACATCATGATGTTCGCTGTGTTTTCTCTACAAGACAACACAATAATTAGTGCAAATTTCAATGCATTTTTTTAGAGTAGCTGCAGAAAATTTAGCTAAGTTTCACTCTGAATGCATCCGATCCCGTGAAATCCTGGTGGGACTGTATGACACTGTCACCAAGACTGGGAGCATTGTGATTCGAATTGTCTCTATTATTACACCGTGCTGATTTTAAGCAATAGTATGTACATACATTATTTGCGTGATATACCGTCATAATCACAGTAGCTGTGCATGTGCATTTGTTGCTGCCATAAGCAATTCACACAAATGTCCTACTCGATAAATCTGAAGAAAACACAAACATACATAGACTTATACCATTATATTAACATTTCACTCAAACCCACACTGTGAAACAAAATCAGTAGTTTTTACAAAAGTTGTGGTTGCCAGAATAATTTAGTACAAAATACAGATAAACTGTAAATACATTTACAGAACGAAACTGTAAAATGTACAGTAAAAAAACTGTAATTTACAAACAAGGAACTCTGAATGTAAACCACTAAATTCAACAACACACACTGTTATTACAATCAGTTATAACCACCATAAGTAAAGAGAAAGCCACATGAAGAATCAAAGTGCATCACAAGTAGCTTCACCACAAGCAGAAGTATATACTGATATATAGAGTCATTCACTAAACACCATCACGGTAACACACATGATATTTGAATAATGCAATACACTTTCATTAAACAACAGAAGATGTAACATAAAGCCCAAATGCACATAACTGATAACAAAAAACATGATTATTTAAACAAAATACTTTCAAATGTGGAGTATAGCGCTGGGAATTCTGGGAATATCAGTTTAAAGTTTTTTACTGAAAATTATACATCAATTTCTTATTTTTACTTCTAAAAACGGTAAAATTAACAGCATTTTACTGTAGATTTACATGAAATGTCTGGTTAGATCTTTTACTGTTTTCCCTGTATATGATACGAGAACTTACTGTTAACCTATTAATGTTTTTTTTCAGTAGCGTATTTACAAAATGTTACAGTTAATATGACAATAATTTTTTACAGTGCATAACTATATAATCCAGATACATTTTTATCCTATTATTTCTGATCTTTCAGCTCTTGTCTTTGTCACTGGTGAAGGTGGGCTCATAAGACTCCTCGATTTATTTATTAAACAGTCAGTGAGAGCGAGTGTAGGTCGAACCGATAAAACAACCTTTATCATGTTCAACAAGAAAGTGCCTGTACACACACACACACACACACACACACACACAGATCAGTGATCCAGTCTGAGGTGTGTTATTGATCCAGGGGAACGATGATGGATTTGGGCTGAGATCAGGTCTGATTTGATTACAGCAGAGTTTACAGACGCTTCGACTGACCTTAAGAAAGAAACACACTGATGTCATCTTTACTCTCCACTCTGTCCCACATACATATATACATTAAGCTTATTTTATATGGTCACACACTATCCAGGGCTTTGGGGAAGAAAAAAACCCACTAAGGATGATTCAAATTGTTTTAATGAATTTTTTTATGCTGTGTATTATACTTTACTTATTTTTAAACTTTAAAATTTTTGTAAATATACATAAAAAACGTATTGCATTGCTTTTCTTTCTTTTTAAATCCTATATATATATATATATATATATATATATATATACAGTGCTCAGCGTAAATGAGTACACCCCCTTTTTAAAAGTAACATTTTAAACAATATCTCAATGAACACAAAAACATTTCCAAAATGTTGACAAGAATAAGTTTTATATAACATCTGTTTAACTTATAACATGAAAGTAAGGTTAATAATATAACTTAGAGAACAACATTTTCAGTTTTACTCAAATTAGGGTGATGCAAAAATGAGTACACCCCACTGAAAGTCTCTGGAGCAAAGCTAAATTTTAGACTACAAATGTCTAACTTAACAAGAATTCAACCACAGGTGAGTCTAATTATTCATTACACAGGTGACAGTTGACTATAAAAGGGTGTTACTTAAAGAAAACCCCTTCCCATTTCATGCTGTCAGCAATGGCAACACATGGAAGAGAAATGTCACAAGACCTGAGACAGAAAATAATTTATTTACACAAGAAAGGTGAAGGCTACAAGAAGATCAGCAAAGCTTTACTTATCAGTCAGAATACTGTAGCAAAAATGGTACAAACATTTAAAAAAGATGGAACTGCAACCATCTCACAGAGATGTCCAGGTCGTCCACGGAAGTTAACACCTCGTCAGGAGCGTCTTCTGATGAGAAGGGTTGAAGAAAATCGACATGCAAGTTCACTGCAGTTATCTAAAGAAGTAGAAAGCCAAACTGGGGTGACTATTTCCCGTGACACAATGTCTGGCGTACACTGCAGAGGAATGGCATGCATGGGTGCGATCCACGAAATAAGCCTCTCCTAAAGCCCAGGCACAAAAAAGCCCACCTAGAGTTTGCCAGGGCCCATGCTGACAAAGATGAAGACTACTGGGACTCTATACTCTGGAGTGATGAGACCAAGATAAATGTTTTTGGAACTGATGGCTTCAAAACTGTATGGCGTCGCAAAGGTGAGGAAAACAGAAAAATGCATGGTGCCTACAGTGAAACATGGTGGTGGCAGTGTCCTTATGTGGGGCTGCATCAGTGCTGCTGGTGTCGGGGAGCTGCATTTCATTGATGGCATCATGAATTCACAAATGTACTGCTCTATACTGAAAGAGAAGATGCTACCATCACTCCGTGCCCTTGGTCGTCGTGCACTTTTCCAACATGACAATGATCCTAAACACACATCTAAGGCCACTGTTGTATTTCTGAAGAAGAACAGGGTGAAAGTGATTCAGTGGCCAAGTATGTCTCCTGATCTGAACCCAATCGAACACCTATGGGGAATTCTGAAGAGACAAGTTGAGCATCACTCTCCATCCAGCATCCAATCTCTAAAAGAGGTCATTCTTGAAGAATGGAAAAAGATAGATCCGGCAAAATGTCGCCAACTTGTTCATTCCATGTCTAGAAGACTTGGTGCTGTCATTAAAAATCATGGAGGCCATACAAAGTACTAGATTTAGTAGTTTTTGTTGTGGGGTGTACTCATTTTTGCATCACCCTAATTTGAGTAAAACTGAAAAATGTGTAATCTAAGTTATATTATTAACCTTACTTTCATGTTATAAGTTAAACAGTTGTTATATAAAACTTAGTCTTGTCAACATTTTAGAAAATGTTTTTGTGTTCATTGCCATATTGTTTAAAATGTTACTTTTCAAAGGGGGTGTACTCATTTACGCTGAGCACTGTATATATATATATATATATATATATATATATTGATGTTTCTGCTTACAGTATTTACAACAAAAAGCCTGGTTGCATGTAAATGGTGATGATGTGTTTGTGTAATCAGATGCTCAGCATCTCTCGTCTCGATTACACTCTTTACATTCAGAAATCATCTTCACTGCAGCGCGGGGATTTCACTGAAGACTCTTCAGATCCCGAAGGGTTTCCTCTCGAGCGCTCGCTCACACACACACACACACAGAGCTGAAGCTGCTAAATGATGCGTGGTGAATTGCGCTCATGTTAAGCATGTGTAATCGTGTGCTTAGACAGTTGCACATCAGCACTGAATGAAAAGAGGATCTCATTAATCACGCGTGACTCTGATTTCACCCCAACATCTAAAAATCTCTTTACTGTAAGAGCAGCGTGGCCATTTATAGCTTGAATTTGATAGATTTCCCTTCCAGCTATTTTTGCACAATCAATCTGGAATTCTGTTTGATATTGCAAACGGGTATTTGTTATCATACTATTTGAGTGCATTGTTTTAATTATAAACACCCTGGTTTGTAGCGCAAGTCATTTTACAGTTTACTGCTCTTTATTTTTCTGGTTATTTTAGTATATCAGTTAATGAATCTGAAGCCTCAAACATTCACAGTCAATAGCTTACTTCTACATTGCTAAATAAGAACCATAAAAGACCATAATACTTACTCTGTGACATTATCTTGACAACATGACTCTTTTTATGATGTAATGATTTGAGATACAAGTCCATAAAACAAATATAGCATTATGTGTAAATATTTTACCTTTTAAATAATACATCATGATTGTTTTTTGCTTTATGGTACCATTTGAAGTGAACTCAATGTTCCTAACAGATAATTAATTTTCATCTAGTAAAATACAAACTACCATTTTCTCTTCTTTACATTTTGGGATGGAATATGAGCTGGAGATTCACAATTATGTTTTGTCATCTTGTTTTTGACTAATTGTAATATGAAAGCTTTCAGTATTTTGAAACATTTATATGATGTCCTTCTTTCTAACATGCTAGGTTAGGCTACACACACACACACACACTTGTGTGACGTCGGTCATGTGAATGTGTGTGTGCGTGAAGGTTATCTGTAAAGAAGCGGCTGTCCTTCTTGGTTAGCCGTGTTGTTTGTCTGAACGTCTCGATGCTGGAGCGGCATAATGAAAGTTCGATATCACGTGTGCTGCGTCTCTATCAAAGACTCTCCTGTCACGTACATTAAACTCCATATGAAGAAAAATGAGGCCAGATCGACATAGAGGACAGCAGCCCTGGTCCTTAAATGCTTTTGTTTAGATCCCAAATGAAGGATCGTTCTATTAGAAGCTGAACTGCATCATGGGTAACATGTTATACAGTGGCATGAAGGGTAAATGTGGCATGCTTTGGTTTCATACTGGTAATCTTTGACCTAAAAGCTGCTACAAGCAACTAGTGCAAGATGACAACATTAATGAAACTCACAATCACATTTTTATGTGCTAAAATGTGTCTTTGAAATATAACTACCCTTTCACAAATCCAACTCACATTTACAGCTCACGTGTGTGACTGTCGTGTCATACGTGAACAGGCATGCAAGCGGTTCAGTCGTATTTCTCTCGTTCTGACCAAAGTGTGCACGTGCTGCAGACACAGGAGGTGTTAGGACTGATTTACAGTGTAAGCATGCCGTTTGTATGCTCGTTCTGTGCTAGTTGTATAATGGGTTAAAACCCAAATATGATTGTGATTCACGGGTTGATGATCAAGGTTCAACAGTAGTTTATTGTTGAAAGTTAGTTAGTGTTTAACTATAATGACTAATCATATTTTACTGGTTAAAGGTCACATATGATGGTGGTTTAAGGGTTAAAGTTTGATGGTTGTATAGTGGTTAACTCTAAGAACAGACAATAGTTTACTGGTTAAAAATCAAGGCTGATGGTCATTTAAGGGTTACAGATCGGGGATGATGGTTGTTTAGTGGTTAACTATAATAACAAATCATAGTTTACTGGTTAAAATCAAGGCTGCTGGTCATTTAAGGGTTAAAGATCGGGGCTGTTGGTTGTTTAGTGGTTAACTATAAGAACAAATCATAGTTTACAGGTAAAAAATCAAGGCTGATGTTCATTTGAGGGTTAAATATCGGGCCTGATGATTGTTTAGTGGTTAACTGTAAGAACGGATCATAGTTTTCTGGTAAAAATCAAGGTAGATGGTCATTTAAGGATTAACGATTGGGGCTGATTATTGTTTAGTGGTTAACTATGAGAACAGATCATTGTTTACAGGTTAAAAATCAAGGCTGATGGTCATTTAAGGGTTAAATATCGGGACTGATGATTGTTTAGTGGTTAACTGTAAGAACAGATCATAGTTTACTGGTTAAAAATCAAGGTCAATGGTCATTTAAGGGTTAAAAATTGGGGCTGATGGTTGTTTAGTGGTTTACAGGTTAAATATCAAGGCTGATGGTCATATAAGGTTTAAAGATTGGGGCTGATGGTTTTAAATATGAGAATGAGGCCTTTGAATCGCATTGAAATTGAACATATTTTGCCTGCGGATTAGCCTATGTCATGTAAGCATTAATCCAAGTAATTAATCTGATTGTTTTATTTATTTCTCTCTTATTTGTTTATTTTTTTGCTATGCAAGTTCTGTTGTCACATTGCTCTGTGATTTATAAGGTGTTCCTCAGTGATTAAAATGATATGAGAAAAATGTTGCAGGATGAACTACAAACCAAAGTGTGCTGCTTCACGTTGGATGTTTGTTTATGTTGGAATAAAGTTTGACTTATAAGCACCGTCTCACTTGTGTCTGCTGAGCAGAATTTAGACAGAAATCAGCAGAGGTTCAATATAATGGAATATAGAATATAGACAGATTGAAGCACAAACTCGGTGCAGCATGAGAACACGCAAATGATGGATGTGTGTAAAGGTGTATTAGTATAAGTTCAAGTGGATGTCTCACCTCATCAGTTCAGGACAAAAACAACTTGACACTTTATACATGTGTTCATGTAGTTCTGTCAGCAATCATCTGCTGTTGAGAGTGTGTGCAAAAGCATGTTACGTGTATGTTTGTGTGTGTGTAGTTTCATCACTTTTCAACCCGAGTGAGTATCAAAGTCTCTCTCTCTCTCACACACACACACACACACACACACACACGCTATCTCTTTTTCTGGCTGGTGATCTGTAGAGACAGCAGCTCTAGTCATTATCTCCTTTGAGCCAATGGTCTTACCGCAGGCTTTAACATACACCCGCGCACACACACACTCGAGCTGGGGGCTCTATCAGCTTTTGAACATCTGAAATACTCAAGCTTCTGAGGGAAACACTCAAAAATAGCAAATGAAACTCAGGGTTTGGCTTCATCTGACTGCAGTCTCAGCGCTGCGGCTCGTGTCTTGAATTTGTGTATTTGTTTGCATTCTGCAGTGCTGAATTTATCATATATTTGTTTTTATAAGTTTGTAATTAATCTGAAATAGAGTACCACATTAACTGAGACATTAACTGAATGTGCTTGAGTAGTCTAGTTTTTTGTTGCCAACTAAAGCTTTATCATGCAAAAAGAAAGCCATATGTGAACATGGTCCAGAAGCGCCGTCGTGTCCTGTGGGCTAAGGCTCATTTAAATGGACTGTTTCAAAGTGGAAAAGTGTTTATGGTCAGACGAGTCCAAATTTAATGTAAATCACGTACAGGTGTCCTCCAGGCTAAAGAGGAGGGAGACCTTCCAGCATGTTATCAGCATTCAGTTCAAAAGCCAGCATCTCTGATGGTATGGGGCTGCATAAGTGCATATGGTGTGGGGAGCTTGCATGTTTTGGAAGGCACTCTGAATGCTGAAAGGTATATAAAAGTAATAGAGCAACATATGCACCCCTCCAGATGACATGTATTTCAGCAGGACAATGCAAAACCACACACTGCAGCTATTACAACAGCATGGCTTCGTAGTAGAAGAGTCCGGTGCTGAATTGACCTGCAGTACAGATCTTTCACCTATAGAGAACATTTGGTGCATCATTAAACGAATCATATGTCAAAGACGACTCTTCAGCAGCTTGAAACCTATATCAGGCAAGAATGGGACCGAATTCCAAAACCAGAACTCAAGAAACTCATAACCTCGATGCCCAGACGTCTTCAAACTGTTTTCAAAAGGAGAGGAGATGCTACACCATGGTAAGCATGCCCCCTTCCCAACTATTTTGAGACCTGTAGCAGGTATAAAAGCAGGCAGCAGGGATCAAGATTGAAATGAGCTAATTTTGTGCATAAAATTGTACAATTTCTCAGTTTAAACATTTCGTTTTATGTTATCAATGTTCTTTTGTGAAAAAATGTTTGGCTCATGTTATTTGAAATTGTTTTAGTTTTCTTTTTATTCAACAACAAAAAAAAAGACCTCCCAACATTTCTTGAATTCGAGTTATGTAAAGATCAGGGCTGATGGTACTCTAAACGTTAAAGATCACAGATGAAATTAATTTACTGATTTACGATCATGACTGATGGGTGTTTAGTAGTTAACTATGAGGATATCTCATACTTCACTGGATAAAAATCAGGGCTGATGGTAGTATGTCCATTTTCTTAAAAAACATTAACATTTGACATTCTTACAAGCTTAATCACAATTTTCTATAATCATATTACTTTTCTGAATAACATCTTATTTGACAGAACGAATGTCAAGGTATGAGACAAGGAAAGACCAGTGACTAACATATAATAGTGGAGCCTTTTGATGTGAAACTACAAACGTAAATGTTTTTAAAATGCCATTTGAAGAGTTTATCCATCTCTGTACATGAGAAACATAAATCTGTGTGCGCTCAACGTTCCACAGATCAGAGAATAGGAAAGGATTAGAGATTCATTCAGGACATACAGTCCTCTCTCTCTCTCCTAATCTCAGCCCTCCTTTCTTTCTCCTCGTTCCTCTTTCTCTCGCTCCGCCTTGCCCCCATTGTGAGGATGAGATGAGATGGATAGACTGAATGGAATCCTATTTGGATTTAGCTGTTGAATGACAGCAGCCAGAGATTGAGGGAAGATCTTTTCTATCCTGAGAGCTGCAGTCAGATGTCATGAGGACGAACACAATCACACGTCCAAATTATTTGGCTACAGTCAGTAATACAGAAACATGGGTTTTATGGGAGAACACACGCAGGTCAGTCACATTAGCACCCACTATTTGGATCCGGATTGGTATAGTCATTCAAAAATACATTTAAAATGCGACTCACTTTAATACAACTCTGCTGTGATGAACACCTTCCCGAAGCCTGAATTAGTGGTCAAAGATCAAGGCTGATGGCAGTTAGGTGGTTAAAGGCTATTAAGCTGAGACCCCATTGCCATGGAATTGATCTCAACATGAACTCAACACTTGACTCTTTAACCTGGTCACTCCATTGTTTTATTATCTGGTTCACTTTATTCTGGCCAAGTAAAGCATAATCTTTCCTGTGAGACAGCCTTAACAATGTCTGAACATATCAGATAATTGGCAGCGTGACCATTAGCAGGTGGCATGAATATAAATAATGTAATAACCCAACAATAATTGAAATAAAAAATATTTCGAGCATTCACTAATGACAATCATTATAAAGCCTTTCATAATGAGTCTCATTTGCATTTAGGCATAACTCCTGCTTCAGAACGCATGTAAATAACTTCACATGCACGATGACTTCGGCAAGCTGTGTGTCCGTTTCCGTGGCAGCCGCGATCCGTGTGAATTTCGGCGTCTGCACCTGTTCTGTGAATCACACACATTTTTTTTTTTTTTCGTCTAAAACGCTGACAGCAAAGCTGCACAATTTGAATTCTCTCTGCAGGCCTGAAAAACCTGGCCAGTGTCAAATCACACAAAATAAAGTTTTACAAGAGACACAAGGCGACAGATCATTACAAAAAACAAGCGATGACTGACTTAACAACACTAATTAAATACATCAAATGATTAGTATGATTAATAGTTATTTTGTGAACGCTTTGAGTGCATTAAACACATTAAATACACAAGGCTCTATTTTGGCATCGATATTTTTATGAAGAACCTTTAACATAAACACAATATTTTCATTGTTTTTAGGTTTATTTAAGATGATTAAAATTTTCTTTACACTTTAAACACAACATGGTTCTTCTGTGGCATTGCTGTTGGAACACTTACTTTTATGCAAGTACGATATGTTTTGTTTCTCGCATTGTTGCTCAAAAGAAACCAAAGATGCAAGTTAATTTATGATTTTTTTTTGTGGCAAAGTACAAATGCAAACCACTCTGTATTTTGTTTTTTTTAAGGAATGAAATTAGGCTGCAGATACAAAAACGCAGTGTGTTTTGCGATTATTGTTAAACAACAACAATATTGTTTTTTGGACAGTAATGTGTGCTCGGGTCACCGGCGTGCTCTGGTTCAGACTCAAAACAGCTATGCTTCTTTTATGTAGAAACTGAACACATTTCTGAATAACCGACACAAATGTGGCACAAGCTTTTTCAAGGGAAAGATTTCAATAAATATTATGTCATATGACTTCAGAAGTCTTGCTGTAGCAATATTTTTCTGACACATTTATCGAGTTTTTGTGTCCTGTTTGGATCTTGACAGATGC
This sequence comes from Gymnocypris eckloni scoliostomus, assembly GCA_027564155.1. Lineage (NCBI taxonomy): Eukaryota > Metazoa > Chordata > Actinopteri > Cypriniformes > Cyprinidae > Gymnocypris > Gymnocypris eckloni. Next base: position 834,623 of record CM050413.1, on the reverse strand, counting down.
GTTCACTAACCGTCTTTGCATAGAAACAAAATTTGTTAATTTATAACAAGCAATTATTTTTGAATCCAGCACAAATCAATCTTGCTGTTTTTTTGTGTTTTGTTTTGTAAACCAGTTCAACCAAATGGTTAGTTTATGAATCAGACAAAACACTGTATTAAATACTCAGAAGCACATAAACATTATTATGCGCGATCACACACACACACACACACACACACACAACACACACACACACACACATACATACCCACAAACACACACACAGACAGACACCCCCACACACACACACACACTCACACACACTCTCACACACTCTCACGCACACACACACACTCATCTGTATTAAGTCTCAGAGTTATATCAGTGAATATGAGAGTAAATAGAAGTTAGATGAATCCGAGCGTTAATTGTTTATATTGCGGGTCTCTTAAACAGAATCTCTCTTCTCAAACACATGGACTGGATTCCAGTGCTTTTGTTTATCCAGTAGATCAGAAGTGATGAAACTGCGTTACATTGACTATTCCCTTTGAGATCATTTTCCCTTTAATGTTCAAATTTTAATCTGTTTACGTTTAGTTGTGTCGCTCGCAAACTTAATAATGCATTTCATCCTCATACGACAACCGAAGGACAAAAACAACAAACAAACAAAACCAAATGCAAATGCAGCTGAATTTAAATCCTGCTGTTTGTAGAATGTTGCAAGAAACATTCCTGTAACCTTTAAATAATGATAAAATCACAGGGAAATCATAATTTTAGCATTCACTTTAAATTCCCCCCACTGGCCTTTATCACTCATGGCCTCCTAATAACCCCCATACACTTGATTGGCTCTATGACTCTCTCTCCTCTCTACCTGTAGCTGGTGTGTGGTGAGCGCATACACTTGATTGTGTCTATGACTCTCTCTCCTCTCCACCTGTAGCTGGTGTGTGGTGAGTGCATACACTTGATTGTGTCTATGACTCTCTCTCCTCTCCACCTGTAGCTGGTGTGTGGTGAGCGCATACACTTGATTGGCTCTATGACTCTCTCTCCTCTCCACCTGTAGCTGGTGTGTGGTGAGAGCATACACTTGATTGACTCTATGACTCTCTCTCTCCTCTCCACCTGTAGCTGGTGTGTGGTGAGCGCATACACTTGATTGGCTCTATGACTCTCTCCTCTCCACCTGTAGCTGGTGTGTGGTGAGAGCATACACTTGATTGACTCTATGTCTCTCTCTCCTCTCCACCTGTAGCTGGTGTGTGGTGAGAGCATACACTTGATTGGCTCTATGACTCTCTCTCCTCTCCACCTGTAGCTGGTGTGTGGTGAGCACATACACTTGATTGACTCTATGACTCTCTCTCCTCTCACCTGTAGCTGGTGTGTGTGAGAGCGTATACATGATTGTCTCTATGTCTCTCTCTCTCCACCTGTAGCTGGTGTGTGGTGAGAGCGCATACACTTGATTGGCTCTATGACTCTCTCTCCTCTCCACCTGTAGCTGGTGTGTGGTGAGCACATACACTTGATTGACTCTATGACTCTCTCTCCTCTCCACCTGTAGCTGGTGTGTGGTGAGAGCGTACACTTGATTGTCTCTATGTCTCTCTCTTCTCTCCACCTGTAGCTGGTGTGTGGTGAGAGCATACACTTGATTGGCTCTATGACTCTCTCTCCTCTCCACCTGTAGCTGGTGTGTAGTGAGCGCATACACTTGATTGGCTCTATGACTCTCTCTCTCTCCACCTGTAGCTGGTGTGTGGTGAGCGCATACACTTGATTGGCTCTATGACTCTCTCTCCTCTCCACCTGTAGCTGGTGTGTGGTGAGCACATACCACTTGATTGGCTCTATGTCTCTCTCTCCTCTCCACCTGTAGCTGGTGTGTGGTGAGCGCACACTTGATTGGCTCTATGACTCTCTCTCCTCTCCACCTGTAGCTGGTGTGTGGTGAGCATACACTTGATTGACTCTATGACTCTCTCTCCTCTCCACCTGTAGCTGGTGTGTGGTGCACATACACTTGATTGGCTCTATGACTCTCTCCTCTCCACCTGTAGCTGGTGTGTGGTGAGCGTACACTTGATTGGCTCTATGACTCTCTCTCCTCTCCACCTGTAGCTGGTGTGTGGTGAGTGCATACATGATTGGCTCTATGTCTCTCTCTCTCTCCACCTGTAGCTGGTGTGTGTGGTGAGCGCATACACTTGATTGGCTCTATGTCTCTCTCTCCTCCACCTGTAGCTGGTGTGTGGTGAGCGCATACACTTGATTGGCTCTATGACTCTCTCTCTCTCCACCTGTAGCTGGTGTGGTGAGTGCATACACTTGATTGGCTCTATGACTCTCTCTCCTCTCCACCTGTAGCTGGTGTGTGGTGAGCGTGCATACACTTGATTGACTCTATGACTCTCTCTCCTCTCCACCTGTAGCTGGTGTGTGGTGAGAGCGTACACTTGATTGGCTCTATGTCTCTCTCTCCTCTCCACCTGTAGCTGGTGTGTGGTGAGAGCATACACTTGATTGGCTCTATGACTCTCTCTCCTCTCCACCTGTAGCTGGTGTGTGGTGAGTGCACTGGTGCCGTTGTCCTGTGGCAGCCGTCGTTTAATCCAAGTGGATGCTGCACACTGGTGGTGGTTGAGGAGAGACCACCCTCACATGATTGTAAAGCGCTTTGGATGTACAGCTATACACAATAAAGCACTATATAAATGCATCATTCATTAATTTATTATTAGAATTGTATAATTTTTTAACTCTTTCCTTGTCACACAGTTTATGAAAGCTGTCACTCAAAGAGCAGAAGCACACACCAAATCTACATAACCAGACACTAATTATCAGCCTTTGACTCAATTTCATAAAACACTGTTTGCAAAACACAACACACACTTCTCTATGTAACACACACCAATCTAGCTGGAATTAATATTATAGCAAAGGTGTTTGCAAATGTCTGCTTTTGAGATATGTTTGTGATATTTTGAATGCTGTGCTTCATTTAGCAAGAGATGTGAGCCCCTTTGCATTGTGTTTGTGTGCAACTCTTGGATTTGTGTGTAAAGTAAAAAAAAAAAGGCAAAGTTTTGAAAATGTGTGTAAATAGCTGAAAAAAAACAGTAACAAGCGTTATATTCCGGGTGAATGTTAAGGCCCGGCTCATTACGGTACATTGGTGCTAGTGGCAGCGCAGGAACAGTTAGGATTTGATATTTGTGAGACATTGGCGTGTAGGTTTATGTGCCATCAGGACGCTCAGATGGATTTTAACACATCTCCCACACACACACACACACACACACACACTCACACACACACATACACCAGATGCATGCATCCCTCCGCCGTGTACCATCCAGCCAGCAGTCGTCAAGGAAACACTCTGTGCCGGGTTTGAGCGAATGATGAAACGTGTCACCCGTTTGTCTTGAGTGAAACCACGGCGGTGTTTGAGCAGGACTCCTCCGGTGAGTTTGAGCTGATTCTCCTGACAGTGCTCTCGATATACGGCCGCTTCCTCTTGGCCTGTCGCGAACATCCTCAGCGCTCTTAATTATGGAAGAAGTTTGACTTGCAAATACTACAGCTGCTAGATGACACATGCTCTCCATCTCTCGGCAGCGCTCTGAGAGCGAGGAGCTGCAGACGCACGCATTTATCTTCAAATCAAATATAAGTGCGTCTCTTCAAATGTCAGCCGTGAGATTGAGTATCCACCAGAGTATCTGCTCAATTAGGCCCAGCCCATGAATTATAGGTTACTCATTGAAGCTCAGCCTGACGACATTTATGTAAAACATCTCACACACTCTCGTTTCGGAGTGGAGCAACAACACACACACACACTGCTCACTTGACTGTCTCACACATGCAGCTTCAGCGGAGGGGAAGATCTTCAGTGAGAAACGATGTACATTTGGGTCTGTTTCTCACACAAAACATCGTATGAATTCAGTCCAGATAACAGGGAACGCTGGTTAATAATCTGACAAGGTTAATATAACATTTGTTCAAGGCAGATTTAAGGTCCTTGCATGCTGAGTCCAAAATGTTCATATTTGTCATCCTTTCCTATCAAAATGCTTGCTATGGATGCAAAAGCACATAAAATCAAACCTGATCTGAATTTTTTTTTATGACGGACCAAAGTTTCGGAAGCAGTGTGTAAAAGTTATTGACACAACGCGAGGTCATATTTGTGCAAAAATGTGACTCAGTGTGCCATGACCTTTTTATTTTAGACTCAGAGGTCAACTCAGAGTTAACTAAAATCATAAAAAAAATCAACTTTTTAATTTTAAACATCATTCAACGTTTTTCAGAAACATTTTAGATGGTTGTTCATGTAACGTTTTTTTAAATGTTACTTGTTTCAGAATGTTCAGAGAACATAAAAAAATACAATTTTCATAACTTAATCAGAGCGTTAGCAAAACATTCTTGTAACATCGTTTTGTTAGCTGGAAGTAGACTGGAAAACGTTCAAAATTTCAGTTTTAAGAATGTAGTTTTTCATCCTTGATTACGTGAACATAATGAATAATGAAGGGAGCATTCCATTTTAACATTTGGCCAACATTAGGGGAAGTTTACTTCTTTCTAGGGGAACGTAAACAACTAATATTAACGTGTCAAAAACATTAGGCAAGTGTCCAACATTAAATGAATGATGCATAAATAACGTTTTTGTACTAACGTTTTGATAATGTTATTAAAGCCCAGATAGCTCTGAACGACGTTCTATTCATATTACTGACAGAACGTTTGTAGCTTGTTGTGCTGTTAGCTGGTAAGGACCACTTACATAGTGCTGTTTCAGAGCCGAGTATCTGTTTAGAGTGGCTCTGTGTCCCAGAGACAGCAGTCGAAGCGCTTCGGACGGATTTCTGGACACTCTCTTCCTCGGGCCGCTCCGCCAGCCACGCGACTGAGACTCACTGGAGACTCGCAGTGGGTCTTTAGCCATTAAAACATTCATACGACCCTCCTGGACATGGTGCCCCGGGCATGGTGGAGCCATATGGCGGATCCAGCCGCGGGAATCATGCTCATTTATAATGGAGCAGAAGCCAGTGAATCAACACAATCTCTCGCGATAATGTTTTCGATGAAGCATCATAAAAACAGATGGAGTGAAATGCATATCATTTGAACATGTTTTAAATTAGCTTGTTGGACGTTTTGTGACACGTTCAAATTAAAAAAATTCCAGTGAGTGACACTGAAAGCATGTTGAGTTTTATCTGTAATGAATGTGAATCTGATGTCATCTTATTATGTTGGTTGTTGTAAGTATCGCCACAGTTCAGAAATGACATGTCTGTTGAGTTGTGTTAACAGGTTAATGGTTAATCTATCGCATTTGAAAATACGTAGCACCTACAGCAAAATGTTATATACAAACATAATTAGCATTCTTCTAAAGTTCTTTGAGCTCTTTTATTATGACTCATGTTTATCAATACTTGTAACCATGCACAAGTGCAATGCTGTACCGGGTGTGCTACAGAACAAGTTTACTATGTCAAACACAGCTAAACATATGGAGCTGGTTATGTGATGCAAAGACCTAAACACTATGACGATCGTTCAACAAAAAACTTTGACATAGCCTTTTAGTCAAAGCAGCCTACAGTTCATTCAAGCTGTACGTTCTGCAGGCAGTCCATGCTTTCTCTGGGAATTGAACCCATGACCTTTGTATAGTGTCGTGAAACATTGTTTGAGCTGCAGCTACACTAAAGTGGAGCAAGGGGCATTTGAAAGGTGCCATATTCTGAATATGAATGCAAATGAGAGAGCTGAAGGAAGTTGAAGTTTTTAAAAGTTGAAATGCAGCACTGATGGCTTTACAGCTGCCACACATCCATCTGGCACATATATATAATGCTAAAATAGCACAGGTCAGACACACTTCAGCTCTAGATGATGATCTGACATCGTGTTTCTGCTCAACTCAACCTCACTCATATTTTCAGTGGCATTTTTGGCAGAAATGCTTATTTTTCCAAATGCTTTGAGAGAAACGGCACCTTCATTCCCAGAGGACATCCACTGTGTGTGTGTCTTTGATTGTGTGTGTGTGTGTGTGTGTGAGAGCATGTGTGTTCACACTGCTGAGTCAGATGTAGATTATCATACAGCTGCTATTAGTGTGAGTGCAGGTGTTCTGTCTGTCTGTCTATATATGTCATATAGTTCAGCTTTGAGTCCCGTCCTGGGGTTTCTGGTCTTATAAACCAGCTAATGTCACTAACCAATCTAAAAAAAACTAAACAAAACAAAAAACACTCCTGAATGATGTCCTGTAGCGAGATGTCATTAAGAGACTGACTTTTGTTAAATTCATTTTTTCACAAGCCTAACAGGGTGGAAAGTATATTGATGACACTGGAACCTGTGAACCTGGAACCTGTGAAAGATTTAGCAATTGAAATAATACAATAACATTCACAAATCTCAATCATATTACACATCACAAACTCTAAACACGCTGTGTTTCCCAAAAGCATTGCAAGCTTAAGTTGATCGTAGCTCCATTATTTCCATTGACTCCATGATGTACATACGCTTCCGATGCATTTGGGAAACACAGCCCAGGATTAATGGATGTAGTGTCTGTTAAATGACAGAGAATGTAAGTGTAATGAATCATATTTTAATAATACAATTTTTAATAATAATAATAATATCTACTGATCCACAGTCAATATTGTGAAGGCTACTTTGTAAATGTAATAGGGTACAGATTACAAGTTACCCTATTTAAAATGTAATAAGTAGTGTAACTATTTCAATTACTTTATTAACTCAAGTGATGACGAATTATGAAAGTCTGACCGTGATCAGTGTTGAGTACGACTGTAATGTAAACCCATGCTTTATATGTGTGAACACGATTAACAGTTGAAAACACTCATTAGAAAGTGTAATCAGTTACATTATAATCATTACAATTTAAACCATGACATCATAAAATCATACTTTAGCACATCTTTTTTTTTTTACTTTGAGATCACTCTGAGATTAAATACAGATTTAAAATCATAATAAGATATAGTTTAACAGATATGACACTGTTTTTAAAATCAAATCTTAGCATAGCTATGACAGAAAACACTGGCATCTAACAAAGCCTTGGAAAAACAGTTCATCTTAAACAAAATGAAGCGTATACACACGGGTGGATTTAGTGAATTGGGGGCCCCAGGCCAATATAGGAATTGGGCCCTAAACATTTGCACACATTTACCTAGATTGAACTTGAGGTTTCTTTTCCGTCGTGATGCTTGCTGCTGCACAATGGTACCCCATAGTTGTGTCCAATGTTTCTACATATTTCATGTACATGTTATAACGGCATTCTTTCATTTACATTTATTCATTTATCAGACACTTTTATTATTTCATGTAGACCACGAAATAGCAATTGATTTAATGTTGAGATACAAGTTTCAACAAAAAAACCTCACAATTCAACATTTAAACCATTTTGTTTTGTTTTTTAAGAAAAGGGATGAGTCAGAAGTATAACTTATGATATTATTTCAAACGGGTTTATGTGGGAGGATTTTCGCATTGGTCTGAATCAAAAATTGCAGACTGGATTATTGAAATGCACTTTCATTCTCTGCCAGTAGGGGGCTTTTGGAACATCAGTAATATAACGGTTTCCTTGGTAATGGCTGTAAACAAAGCAGCGCTCAACTCATAAATGATACTTTATCAGGTAACATGAAAATGCCATCGAAACTTTTCTGAAGACAATCGGATCCCTTCAGAGGTTCATTCATATGAAATCTTGAATTAGCGAGAATAAGTAAAATGTGTATATTGCCTATATTGACAAGGAAAGTCCACTGATGAATTACCAGCATGAGCCTACATTTAAGTTTAGTCATTTTAACTTAGGGCTAGCAATCGATTAAAATATTTAATCGCATGTTTGTTACGAGTTAACTCTATCGCAACTTAATCGCACATTTTTATCTGTTCTAAATGCACCTTAAATTAATACTTTTCAAGTTTTTAATATTCTGATCAATTTTCTACTATTTTCTACAATTTTCAATTTTCTGATCAACTTTTTTCTACCACATCTTTTCCTTCCCTTCGCCTCTCTATTAATGTGCTTGGACACAGAGCTCTGTGAACAGCCAGCCTCTTTTGCAATGACCTTTTGTGTCTTGCCCTCCTTGTGCAAGGTGTCAATGGTCGTCTTTTGGACAACTGTCAAGTCAGCAGTCTTCCCCATGATTGTGTAGCCTACAGAACTAGACTGAGAGACCATTTAAAGGCCTTTGCAGGTGTTTTGAGTTAATTAGCTGATTAGAGTGTGGCACCAGGTGTCTTCAATATTGAACCTTTTCACAATATTCTAATTTTCTGAGATACTGAATTTGGGGTTTTCATTAGTTGTCAGTTATAATGATCAAAATTAAAAGAAATAAACACTTTAAATATATCAGTCTGTGTGGAATGAATGTATACATTATACAAGTTTAACTTTTTGAATGGAATTTGTGAAATAAATCAACTTTTTGATGATATTCTAATTATATGACCAGCACCTGTCTGTTTAATATTAGTGAATCCATAGTTAACATAGAGCATGAAGAGTTGATATTTTTCATAGGTTATATATGTTTTTTTCAAAGAACTTGCTCATGTCTATTAGACACATGAAAAAAGAAATACCAGGTTCCTATTATTAGGAATTATTATTATATAGCCTACAGAGGTGGAAAGTAACGAATTACATTTACTCGCGTTACTGTAATTGAGTAGCTTTTTTGTGTACTTATACTTTAAGTAATTTTTTTAATCTGTAATTTTACTTAAGTATATTTTGTGGGAAGTATTGTACTTGGCTACATTTTAAAACACATTAATTACTGAGTAAAAAAAAAAATCGCTCCATGGAAACAACTGCAGTAAATAATGGGCAGAAGAAGAAACTGGCGCTAAAATCACAAGAAAGATGCAGACGGACAAGACAGGCGTTAATGGTGCAGACCCAGCTGAAAACCAGACCCCGTCGTATTCGGCTGAAGTTGAACTCGAAGGAAATTAAGTGAATCCCTGGCCATATTCATGCTCTATTATGCAGTGTAAGCTGTGTTTGCCTCAGGAGACCGAACTAGCAGCTTATAACATCTCGACATCAACCCTTCGCAAGCATGTAGAGGTAACGTAAATACTTACATCATTGCATTGGTGGTTAAAATGAAGCTTTGACGGCTTAGCAAAAGGTTTTGCACAAATGAGCCAAAAAGACAGTGGTGCAGGGTGTGCAATATCATCTGAGATAATATAATAATTGTTGTTTTAACGATGTGCGATTTGACATTATCAGTATTTTGCCAAAAACCAAACAAAACACTCTAAATAGTGTGCCGTGAAATCTAGTAACGTTAGATAAGACTAATCCGCGTGCATATGGAGTGCTTTCTTTCACTGCGTGATTCAGTCTGTTAAAATGCGTTTAGAATGATCACAAAATTGAAGATATAGAAGCAGAAAATGTATATATTTATATAATTTAATATAGTAAAGAGTCAAGATGGCGCCGAGGATGGCAGCCGTTATGCGAAACTCGGGAAAACTTTGCAGTTTTTCGTATGTTTTATTTGTTTTTTGTTGTTTTACGTGTTAGATGTTGTTAGTATAACTGTCACGATAGAGACACGCTTTTGAACATTGGTTCCTCCGTCGCAACGCAAACCGGACTTTGAGTTTCTGAATGCCGGTGGAGTGTTCAAAGACACCGCATCAGAGCCCTTTGTGTGGGTTGCGAAGCGAGGAGCGCCGCCGGCGAAAACGAGGAAAGCGAGCTGGCGTTCTCGCCAGACTGAGACGCCGTGCTTTCCGACCTCCTCTTCCAACCATTTTACTGGCCAACGTTCAGTCACTGGATAACAAACTCTGTGAACTGCGGGCGCGGATCTCATACCAACGAGAAACAAGGGACTGCTGTGTTATTTGCCTCACAGAAACCTGGATGTCTGCTATTGTTCCAGACTCAGCCATCGAGCTCACGGGCTTCTCTGTGCACCGCTCGGACAGAACGGAAGAGCTCACAGGGAAAAGCAGAGGCGGGGGTGTTTGCTTCTACATCAACAACTCATGGTGTAATGAAAGGAACATACACTCTATTAAATCCTTCTGCTCCCCTGATCTGGAATTTCATACGCTTTCTGTGTCGACCGTTCTGGCTACCGAGGGAATTTACAGCGATCATAATCACGGCTGTTTATATCCCCCAAGCCAACACAGACCAGGCACTCAGGAACTGTACAGGAATATAAGTGAGCAAGAAACGCACCCAGATGCAGCTTTTGTTATCACAGGGGACTTTAATAAAGCCAACTTCAAAACAATAGCTCCAAAATACTTTCAACACGTCACCATCAACACGCGTGGAGATCGCACTCGACCATTGTTACACCCCTTCCGGGACGCATACAAGTCCCTCCCCGCCAACCTTCGCAAATCGGATCACTCTTCCGTTCTGCTCCTGCCTGCTTATAGGCAGAAACTGAAACGTGAAGCACCCGCCTCAGGACAGTTCATTGTTGGTCAGACCAATCGGATGCTATACTACAGGACTGTTTTGATCACGTGGACTGGGACATGTTCGGGCAGCGTCTGATGGCGACATAGGCGTATTCAGATACGGTCACGTGTTTCATCAGGAAGTGTATAGACGATGTAGTTCCGACCAAAACAATCCGGATCTACCCCAACCAAAACCGTGGATTAACAGCGATGTTCGATCAGCCTTGTCAGCGGACATCTGCCTTTAAACCGGAAACACTGACGATCGGAAACAAGCCAGTTACGATCTCAGGAGATCCATCAAAGCAGCCAAACGAACATATAAAAACAAAGTTGAAGAACACTTCAACAACAATAACCCAAGAAGCATGTGGCAGGGCATCAACAACATCACAGGCTTTAAAGGGAATAAACCAGCTACTGTGAACATCGCCGCCTCTACCGGACGAGCTCAACACCTTTTATGCTCGGTTCGAGGCTGATAACACCGCACACAGAGAGCGCTCACACGGCTGCCGCAGAAGAGGTCAGTCCACTCACGCTTTCTGTCGCGGATGTAACTCGATCCTTTAAACGGGTGAACATCCGTAAAGCCGTGGGCCCAGATGGCATACCAGGCCGTGTGCTCAAAGCATGCGCTTTCCAGCTAGCTGGGGTTTTACAGATATTTTCAATCTGTCCCTCTCTCTGTCTGTGGTTCCCTCATGCTTCAAAAATCCATCATTGTGCCCATACCAAAGAAAAATAAAATCACATGCTTGAATGACTGGAGGCCCGTTGCTCTGACCCCATCTTCAGCAAGTGTTTTGAGAAGCTTGTCAGAGACTACATCTGCTCTGTGCTGCCTGCTTCACTGGACCCACTACAATTTGCATACCGCAGTAACTGTTCCACAGACGATGCTATTGCCTTCACCCTGCACACTGCTCTCTCCCACCTGGAAAATAAGAACACCTATGTGAGGATGCTGTTCGTGGATTATAGTTCAGCATTTAACACTATAGTGCCTGCCACACTGGTTGCGAAGCTCCAGACTCTAGGACTGAACAGATCTCTGTGCTGGATCCTGGACTTCCTGACAGGCAGAAGTCAGGTGGTCAGAATGGGCAACAACACATCATCTCCTGATCCTCAACACTGGTGCACCGAGGGCTGCGTCCTCAGCCCACTCCTGTACTCCCTGTACACACACGACTGTACAGCTACACACAGCTCAATGTCATCGTCAAATTTGCTGATGACATTAACGGTGATAGGCCTGATCACCGACAACGATGAGACGGCCTACAGAGAGGAGGTGAGTACCCTGACTAAATGGTGTCAGGAGAACCACCTCTCACTCAACATCGACAAGACCAAGGAGCTGGTGGTGGATTACAGGAGACAGAGCAGAGAACACACACCCATCACCATCGACAAGACACCTGTGGAGCGGGTGACCAGCTTTAAGTTCCTCGGCGTTCACATCACTGAGGATCTCACATGGTCTGCTCACACAGATGCAGTGCTGAAGAAGGCACATCAGCGTCTTCTTCCTGAGACGGCTGAGGAAGTTTGGAACGAGCCCCAGAATCCTCAGGTCCTTCTACACCTGCACTGTGGAGAGCATCCTGACCGGCTGTATCACCGCCTGGTATGGAAACAGCACCGCTGGCAACCGCAGGGCTCTGCAAAGGGTCGTGCGAACTGCCCGCCACATTGTTGGAGGTGAGCTTCCTCCTCCAGGATATCTACACCAGGCGGTGTACAAGGAAAGCCCGGAGGATTATCAAAGACTCCAGCCACCCGTCCCACAGACTGCTCTCTCTGCTGCCCTCAGGGCGACGTTTCCGCAGCATCCGATCCCGCACTAGCCGACTGAGGGACAGCTTTTTCCCTCAGGCTATCAGGCTAATGAACAGTCACAAATAACTCACCTACATCACACTCCCACTCACACAACATGCCATGCACTGCACTTTAACACCGTTCAACTGACTACACGCACACACTGCACTAACACAACCTATCTGCTATCACTGGACACCATACGATGCACATCCACGACACTGCATATGAATAATCTGTTGCACCTTTGCACATCTATCTGCTGCTCAACCAATCTGCTGTTAATTTATAATCTGTTGCACCTCACATTATTACTATGTATAGACCCCATTATGTATAGATACTGTACATAATGTAGATGTGCCCATACGGTGTATAATGTGTCGTTGATAATTGAGTATGTCTCTATAGTACACTAAGCGTACTGAGTATATGTATGTGTATTTTGCACATTGTCTTCTGTACAGTCTGTAAATATGTACTGTCCATATGTAAATTGCTGTTGTTGTTTTTTTTTTGCACTGTCTGTCCATATGTAAATTGTTGTTGTTTTTTTGCACTGTCTGGAGCACTGTAAATGCTCCAGTGCAGTTTTACACTGTCTGTCCATATGTAAATTGTTTGTTGTTTTTTGCACTGTCTGTCCATAGGTAAATTGTTTGTTTTTTTTTTTGCACTGTCTGTCCATAGGTAAATTGTTTGTTGTTTTTTGCACTGTCTGTCCATAAAATTGTCTGTTGTTTTCTGCACTGTCTGGAGCACGCTCATAAGAATTTCACTCACCAAGGCACTTGTGCTGTGGTGATGTGACAATAAAAGTGATTTGATTTGATTTGTGATTTGATTTAAGTCAACATCACATGAAGAATGCCGTTTTTCTCAAAAAAATCACCATGATTACATAGGCCTGTAGTTTTTCTTTTTACACAGTTCAAAAAACAAGAAGTTAATTAAGAGACTTACGTTTTAGTCACCATATTGCCTGTCTTTGCTCTATTTCGACAACAAAAATAATTCCAAACAGGTTAGCAGTCGTTAGCAGTGATTAGTTTAGCTGTATCAGATGTGTTTAATTAGGGTAATATCTACACTGTGTAGGGCTGTGGCCCTCCAGGAACTGAGTTTGACACCTTTGGTCTATCCCATTTTTCCCTCCCATTGTTAAAATGTAACTAAGTAATTTTTACTCTGAGTAAATTTTAAATGAGCTACTTTTTACTTTTACTTGAGTATATTTTTAGACTGGTACTTTTACTTGTACTTAAGTAAAATTTCAGTAATGTAATGGTACTTTTACTTGAGTAGAATATTTTTGTACTCTTTCCACCTCTGATAGCCTACATTATTTATTATTACATTTGTTTGCCTCTCTGTGCCACATATTGTAGCCTATTTCGATGCAGCTAAATTCTCATTAAAACCGTTTTAATTTATATATTTTATTGTTTTTGACTGAAACTGAAAGTGTTCCTGTGGCTCAGTGGTTAGAGCATTGCGTTAACAGCGCAAAGGTTGTGGGTTCGATTCCCAGGGAACACACATACTTACAAACAATGTGTAGCCTGAATGCACTGTAAGTCACTTTGGATAAAAGCGTCTGCTAAATGCATAAATGTAAATGTAAAATTAAACACAACTTATTAAGACTACATTGCCAGCTCTCCTTTCTAAGATGTTAATCTGCACAAAAGTCCTGACTTATAATCATGCCGTCGTCTGATAAATCAAATAGGCTACACATAAAGACAATACCTGTGCTGGGATTTCGGCTATACTTGCATGTAAAATTAGAGAATCAACATATCAGTGTTTTAATGCTTAATGCGCATCTCGTATATGAAAAGCGTTTAGGGGGTCCTTGCTTCTGGGGGCCCAATGCAATCACCTACCTTTACCTAATGGGTAAGTCTGCCCCAGCATAAACCAAAGTATGGGGAAAAATTTATTTTACAGAATAAATGTGTACTATTCTGTGTCCTAAACTCCTGAAACTTTGCTGTCTCATATTTTAGAGCAGTCAGTATAATTTGGGAAATAAATCAACTAAATTGATTATGTGTGTATGTGAAAAGATTCAGATGTAATCGCCTTGTAATCGATAACATTTTCAGAAGTGACTGTAATTTAATTACACTTTTTTTTTTCTCTCAGTAACAGATTACAGTTAAATTTATTTTGTAATCAAATTGCAAATTGCAAAATCCATTACAAGTTTGGCTGCTATGATGGATCTCCTGAGATCGTAACTGGCTTGTTTCCGATCGTCAGTGTTTCCGGATTTAAAGGCAGATGTCCGCGCTGACAAGGCTGATCGAACATCGCTGTTAATCAATTTTTTTGGTTGGGGTAAATACGAATTGTTTTGGTTGGAACTACATCATCTATACACTTCCTGATGAAACATGTTACGGAATCTGAATACGCCTCTATGTCGTCATCAGATGCTGCCCGGAACATGTTCCGGTCCACGTGATCATAACAGTCCTGTAGTGTAGCGTCCGATTGGTCCGACCAGCATTGTATTGTCCTGAGGGCGGGTGCTTCACGTTTCAGTTTCTGCCTATAAGCAGGCAGGAGTAGAACGGAAGAGTGATCCGATTTGCCGAAAGGTGGGCGGGGGAGGGATTTGTATGCGTCTCGGAAAGAAGTGTAACAATGGTCGAGTATACGATCTCCATGTGTGTTGATGGTGACGTGTTGAAAGTATTTTGGAGCTATTGTTCTGAAGTTGGCTTTATTAAAGTCCCCTGTGATAATAAAAGCTGCATCTGGGTGCGTGGTTTTCTGCTCACTTATATTCCTGTACAGTTCCCTGAGTGCCTGGTCTGTGTTGGCTTGGGGGGGTATATAAACAGCCGTGATTGTGATCGCTGTAAATTCCCTTGGTAGCCAGAATGGTCGACACAGAAGCATATGAAATTCCAGATCAGGGGAGCAGAAGGATTTAATAGAGTGTATGTTCCTTTCATCACACCACAAGTTGTTAATATAGAAACAAACACCCCCACCTCTGCTTTTCCCTGTGAGCTCTTCCGTCCTATCCGAGCGGTGCACGAGAAGCCCGTGAGCTCGATGGCTGAGTCTGGAACCATAGCAGACATCCAGGTTTCTGTGAGGCAAATAACACAGCAGTCCCTTGTTTCTCGTTGGTATGAGATGCGCACCCACAATTCACAGAGTTTGTTATCCAGTGACTGAACGTTGGCCAGTAAAATGGTTGGAAGAGGATGTCGGAAAGCACGGCGTCTCAGTCTGACGAGAACGCCAGCTCTTTTTTCTCTTTTTCTGCGTCAGCGGCGTTTCCTCGATTGCGCAACCCAGACAAAGGGCTCTGATGCGGTGTCTGTGAACAATCCACCGGCATTCAAAAACTCAACGTCCGGTTTGCGTTGTGTGGCGGAGGAACCAATGTTTAAAAGTGTGTCTCTATCGTAGACAGTTATACTAACAACATCTAACACGCAAAAAAATAATAATAAATAAAACATACGAAAAACTGCAAAGTTTTCCCGGAGCACGCAACACGGCTGCCATCCTCGGCGCCATCTTGACTTTTTATCAGTATGTGTGTTCTCTGGGAATCGAACCCACATCCTTTGCCCTGCTAACACAATGCTCTAACCACTGAGCCACAGGAACATACACAAAACAATTATGAATCCATAATCCATAAAAACGCTTCCTACAGTGAAAAAGTGCATCTGCTGTTGTCTCTCACATCAAAATCCAGGTTTGATCTGTGCAGCTCCCCTCTGGGAACTCGAGCTGCATCCAAAACGCAAGGGGAACGGCGTCAGTGATATCAAGCTCTGAATCATATGTGTAATCAGACGAAATTGATGGCGAGACATCAGGTGCGGGTCACGTCATGACCAGGAAGCTTAAAAGCACGTGAGGTGCAGCCGGCACCAGCTTTCGATCATTCAGCAGAGCTCTCTGTGTGTCTCAGTCACGTATTTGTTCTGTGAGTCCTATTTACTGTTGTTTGTCAAAGTCACACAAGCAAAAAAAAAAAACTCCAGCATGTCAAAGGCATCTTTTAAAGCAGACAATAAGGGCAAAAGTAGATCACGTTATAGACTGTGTGTTCCTCCCTGCCCACGTTATATCACGAGCGGGGATACACACAGTCTGTGTGTTGTTTGCTTGGGAGTGAAGCACGCAGAGTCGGCTCTTGAGGGGGCTGACTGTCCGCATTGTGAAAGGTTACTACTGCGTACACTTCACTCACGGAGGGCTCTCTTCGAGGAAGGAGCCTTCACCAGCTTTCCTTGCAGTGCTGGCCCCGCTTCCGCCGAGGCGAGCGGCGGCTGCATTCGTGGCGGTTGCAGTTTGGATGGGAATGGAGACGGGCGAGTCCCTATATTCTTACTCACCTGCCAGATCCACTGCCCGCTCTCTGAGATCGGAAGCCCGTTCTGCGGTTTCTTCCCCTCTGTGCTTCTCCTATCTTCCTCTGAGGAGGTGGATGTGGAGTGCGCTGATTATTTTCCCCCTCAATCCCCACAATATGAGGAGCTATCGGAGTTAGTCACTCGCGCGGTTACCAAGTTAAACATCGATTGGCCCACCAAGAAACAGACCGAACTGCACAAAAGTAAATCAGATGAGCGCTTTCTGCATACTAAACTACTACCTCCGCGCCAGAGCCTGCCATTTTTTTCCCGATATCAACATCGAGGTGTCGAGATCGTGGAAGAAACCATTCTCGGCCTGCTTATTCATCACTGCCTCTGATTATTATGGCAATGTGGCGTGGCTGAGTGAGTGCGGTTACATAGCGAAGCCCCGGGTTGAGCAGACGCTACGGGCTATCTGTCACCCGTTGCGGTGTCATCTCTGAAGGCCCTCCAAGCCGCTGTGCACAACATCAGCACTGGTGGGCAAGGGGTACACGGTAGTGGGTCAGGCTGGTGCATGTGTTGCAGGCGTACCAAGCCGACCTGCTAAAAGAACTAGATGAAGGCAAGCAAGTCTATTCTAATGATATAGTAAAACAGAGGAGAACTGCTGATTTAGTTCTCTGTGCCACCAAAGAGACCGCCCGTGCCATTGGGTGGTCCAAGGCAGCGCTTTTGGCGGCGGAGAGGCATTTATGGTTGACTCTGTCCGATATGAAGGAGAAGGATAGGGTCTTCTTAATGGACGCCCCGTTTGAGGTTTCTTGTCTATTTGACGACGCCGTCGATTCCGTCGTCGACAGATACCAGGAGGCTCGTAAACAGGCGATGGAGTTTCAGTGGTTTCTCCCTTGCCGTTCAATAGTTCTGGGGGCTGCTGTGCGGGAGCCAGCACCAGCTCCTCATACAGGGATATTCAGAAACAGAGTGTTGCCTCTCGTGCTCGCCTGCAGCGGGACCGAGGTCGACGATGTTCTAAAAAGTCGGGGGCTTCTAAGACAAGGCCCGTGCTTCCGCCTGGGAAGTCCTCGACGAAGCGGTCCTGACATCCACAGCTCAGGACTGCTGAGGTCGACCCCTAGGGAAGAGCAGAGTGCACCGCATTACACGATGTCTGTCTCTCTTCATCACCCTCTGGAGATCGTTCTGCCAACCCTGCCAGAGTTCCAGGGCGCAGCGATCTCCAGCGAGTCCTTATCTCAGTTATTTCCGCACGGAATCGTAGCAAAGCTGAGAGCCTTGCCACCCCTTCAGGGGTCTCTCGACTAGCTACTTCGGCCATCTCCTGCCGGTCCTCCGCTTCAGGGCACCGAGCTACTAGAGCTATGCTTCATTCCTAGAAGCTGGCGCCGGCTGCACCTCACATGCTTTTAAGCTTTTTGGGCATGACGTGACCTGTACCTGACATCTTGCCATCAATTTCGACTGATTACACATATGATTCAGAGCTTGATATCGTTGACGGCGTTCCCCTAGTGTTTTCGACACAGTGTCTCGTCTCACCATGGTTACATACGTAACCTGGGATGATTTCTCTCCTGATTCAGACCAGAACACTTTTTCACTGGATGAAGCATTATTATATGGATTATGAACTCTATGGTATTTGAGTTAAAAACATCTTAATGCTGGATTTGTTTCAGCTTTTGTCTCTTTCCAGATATTAACTGACTGGAGTGGTGTGGATTATTGTGATGTTTTTATCAACTGTTTGGACCCTCATTCTGACAGCACCCATTAACTGCAGGACATCCATTGCTGAGACACTGATGCAGAGACACATTTCTAGAAATCTGTTTGAATAAAATTCTGTATATAAACTACAATTAAATATGTTTTATTGACAAACTTTTTTAATTGACAAAGAGGAAATATACAATCTAACCAGCTGTTTTTTGTCAGAAATGAAAAGAGCCTCAATATTATATTGATATTCAGAACAACATCACGACTGTTGAGTGTGACAGCACTTCAAAATAATGTTTTAATCAAATCTGGTCTAGAAGTGCAGAGAGGTTTGTATGAGGCTTTAGGAGTCGAGCAAATATCAGCTCAGTATGAAACCAATGGGCTCTCTGACATTTCCTCACTGATATAGTAAAAAAGGGTTTGTGTGTGTGTGTGTGTGCGCGCATGCATGTGTGTTTATGAGAGAGTGAGAGAGAGAGAGTGTGTGTGTGTGCGTGCGTTTATGCGTAGATGCGTGTGTGTGTGTGTGTGTGTGTGTGTGTGTGAGTGTGTGAGTGATTGAGTGAGTGTGTGTCAGAGAGAGAAAGATAGAGATAGTGTGTGTATGTTAGCTGATGCGTGATTAAGAAGTGGATGAGATATTTCTCCCCTGTGTGAATGTGAGAATAGAGCAATGTCAAAATGATTAGCTATGGGTGAAAAAGAAATAATAGACCTGACTTTGACTGTGTGTGTGTGTGTGTGTGTGTGTTCAGTTTAGTTTCATTTTCTTGCATATCTGTAAAGTTTTACATGAATATTCATTAAAATAATCAGACCATTATCTGGACATAATACTGTTTCTCAGCACAGTTTGTGTTTTGTCTGTAAATCCCTCATGATTCTCTTGTCAGGAGGCAGGGCTCCTGTATAATGATGTCACTCTATAGCTCTTTTCTAATTGGCTGAAACAATATCCACCTGCACGTGTGATGAATGTGGATCTCGCAAAGCGATTAATCATTTTAATTAACTGACTATAACTTACCAAACATGACAAGGTTTGTGGCAGTGAATGTTTTAATGATATTCAAGATATTTTTTTAGGCTGGTTTTTGCAAATAAATAAAATATTCCTGCTTGTTCAGCAAACTATGAGTTTTGACCAATAGCATACAGGCATTGTAAAATCAACAAAATCAACCAATCGTGTTGTGCGAGGCAGCATAATTAAATCATTTCAGTTCTAGAACAGTGTTCATTATGGAATGACACACAAACACTGGACGATAAATGAGACATTAAGCCGGATGTTGTTAAACACTGTTAGAAATAATTAATCATGACACTGATACACACATTTGAAACACAACAAAACACACAGAGCAGTGAATGCTGTCAGTAAGATAATAAAAACATCCAGAAGCTGCAGAGCTTGTTTCTCCTCAGAAAGACTGGAGTAAGAGTCAAATCCCAAGGGAGATGAAACAATGTCGCTCTCGCTGATCCGTAACCACTAATTACAAACCGCAGAAGACTGGATTCAATTTACCCGTTCTTCACCGATGCTGTTTTCTCAGAGTGACAGTGCAGTCCGTAACTGTTTTGTTTAAAAAAAAATTCCAAATCAATATTTGAGCAAGTACATAAGACAGATTTCAAATCTATCCCCTTACTTTAACCCAAATCACAACGGTGAGCTTATAATAATTTTTTCTAATTTGAGTGTTAAGGGTAAATTTCCGTGGTAAATTTGAGCATGGCACTGCATTATTACTTCACGTCTGTAAACACAAAGACATTTTCCTGGGTAGTAGACTATATCTCATAGCTCTAGAATGGATGCCGGAAGTATGGCCCTGCGACGCAGCGTCTCGTTCCCTCAGGGAACCATGCTTACATACGTAACCTGGGACGTTCCCCTCCGGGAACTCGAGCTGCGTCGAAACGCTAGGGCAACGAGATATATATTTAATGTTACACCCCGTCTAGGGGTAAAGGCGCAACATGAAAGAGTACAAGGACACAGTGGAGTTTTGAAAAACTAATGAACAGTATTTTAATGAGAAATATTATTTCAGCTGTACAATTGGGGTATTTTAGCTTCAGGACCCGACAAAGCCAAAATAACAAACAAATGTCAACCAATTGTATCCCTCTAATTTCCCTAATAAAAAAAAGAAATAAAATGCAGGTTACTTACCCAACTCCCTATCCAAAAAAAAATCAACAAAGAAATTCCAACAAAAATGGCGTCGATCTCCCTACCTCCCAAAAAGGTTATTATATACAATTATTTACAGTTGTTAGCAAACAAGTCCAAACAGGGGAAATCCATAATCAAGGTCAGAGAACAGGCGGTAGGTAATACAAATAAATGGTTAAAATAAACGAACAAACAACAATCAATCTCTCTCACGGGCAAACACACACAGATCTTATCAGTGTAACAAATCTATGAAGCTATTATTTCAGCTCCGAGGAATTATTAGCTTACAGATAAAATATTGCTTGATTAAAGTAATATACATTTTTTACTTATGATTTATACTTTATTAAATGCTCGTCCAGCGATCATTAACATCAGTATATCTTTAACAATTTAGTTTATTTTGCTTTCGTGGCCAACGATAAACAAAATAAAGGTTTTTATACCATTTGAGCGAGGTAACGCAATCTATGGCAATAAGTTTGAAATACTTGAAAATCACATCCCAAGAGACAATTCTTTATAAATGAAACAAGGTTTATTTACTTAACTGCTATTCTACGGTACATGATCTAAACTAATAAAACACAAACATACACACACATACAAACGGGAGTTTTGAGATTAACCTCAGAAGGAGGGGTCAGATCTTGGCTATTGCATAACCTCAGATCTTGGCTATTGCATAACTAAAACCAAAAAGGGAAGATTACGAAAGAGACAGATGCCCTTTTCGGCATTCAGATCAATTACCAGTTCAGTTAGGATAGGATTAGTTTGAAATACTTGCTTTACGTTGATTAAGCAGGTCGGATCCTTAGTCTCGTCCCACATGGTGTTCGTGTTTTCACGGAAGTGTCCGATGCTTTGTTTCGGATGCCACGTGTTCTCCTCGTGTTGCTGAACTTTTTGGCTTTGTTCGCATCGCTGATGCGTGACGCCACTGGGAAAGCCATCTTTCCGATCGGCGGTTGCTTAGTTCTGTGTTGAGATGGAAAGCGTTGTTGCTGCTGGTTCTGCGGTGTTACGGCTTTATGAAGTCTTGGATTCGCTTAAATAGTTGTCTCAGCCCGATGTTAGAGGCGAGAGTCCAGCGAAGCTTCCAGGTCATCCGCGCGCAAGTTGAAGCGCAATGAAGGGAGAGGAGCAAGAGCAGGAAGAGAGCGATTTTCGAACTGGTGACCAGTTTTAAACAGACAGATTTCAGCACGCCCCCGGCGGCTGAACCAATCAAATTGTCCTTGTGGGGCGGAGCCTCGCCCATGTCTTTGGGGCGTACCGTAATGAAAATTCCATGTGCCGAACAATAAGCGTTTTAATACTTGTATAAATTGTTATCACATGTTTACCCATTTATAATTATCACCCAATCTGTTGTACCATTGATTCAAATCATGATGGTTTCTGTGAATCTAAACACCACCTTTGGCACACAATGTACATATACTACCCAGTTTAAGGCACAGATTAAAACATTTCACATTTCCTAAATAATTCACATTCACACAAGCATATGAAAGGCAGAGTACAACATTAATATATATTGTTTCTTTGAGTCCACGGTTTTAAAATCCAAGAAATAAATGACTGTCTTTGTGCAACAAAGGAAACACGTGGGGGTGGGTCTCTTTTGCTTTCTGAGGAAAAGCGCGTGGTTTGCTGGATGAGGAGGGGGAGGTGATTTTAAATCAAACAATAGTCAGTGACGTAGCTCGGCTTCATCTGGATTTCATTCTGTGCAATGATTCTCTACATCAGGCTTACTAACATATATAACTAACTAGCAGAGTCAACAAGGCAGAGCAAACAGCCAGTGAGCAAAAAAGCTAAAGCAGGAAGTGATGATGAAGTCTCTTATAGGCAGTCAGGAGTCAGCTGACCAGGCAGGGTGTGGCACCAATTGGACTGCAGGAACCAGTCAGACTTCCCCCTGCACAGAAACACACACAAACACCTCCCAAATAAAAGACAACTCATAAGTCTTCTATTGGAAACGACAGTCCTCAGACCCGCATCATCTCCTAGGAAGACTAATAGAATCAGAGTCTGCTCAGGCATGACCCAATGAGACATGTTTGGCAGGGGCTCCCACACCACCAGGTGTCCTACTAAGGGAACCAGTCGCTCGAGACTGGCCTCTGGTGTACTTCTGGCGCTTTTCCACTGCATGGTACGATACGGTTCGGCACGGCTCGGTACGGTACGGTACGGCTCAGTTCGGGTCGGTTTGCGTTTCCACTGCAGTTTAGTACCGCTATAGAGTGGGCGGGATTATTCACGCGTCGTTATAATTGCGCCACCTCTACTGCCGTGACAGCATCGTAAACGCGCCACAAACAAACTCACAACAAAGAAAGGAGACGGAATAGTGTTCTTCATTCTCGGCATGTGAATGCTTTTAACAGCAATGGAGAGGTCTATGAGAATGCTTGGGATTTACCCCCAGCAGCAGAGACTGTGGTGACAGTGACATGGGCTGTAGAGGAGGGCAGAGATGTTCGTGGAGGTGTGCTGCGTTACTTGATAACGTTAGTTAACTACTCATGTAGCGTGTTCTGTAAAGTGAATTATCAATAAACGTTTGAATATTTCAAAACATACAATGTATCCCTTGTTTTTTTTTATTTATGCGATGGTCTTTATAATCGTGGCATTAATCATTTGTCTTTTTCAAGAGGTTCATTACGTGCTCATACAATAATACATTTTTAATATAGTCTGGAGGTACACTTATTCGATCAGATTGTTTTTAATTGAAGCAAAACACACACAAAGGTAAAAATATAAACAGAAAACATACTCTGAAAATATAGCAAGTTCAAAAGTAACGTTATATACATAAGGCTTTTTATATCCCGCGTCGCGCCGTCACGCTCTCACTGGATCTGCTCCTTGGCTATCAACGAGAGGAACGTCTGAACTTCCTCAACAGACAATGACACTGCTATTTTGTGGTTGATGCAAAAATGTGCGTTTGTTTAAACAAAGTTGTGTCCGATCCTTCGCTGGGTGTGCTGATTTAAATCTAGCGGGTAGGGATGTAGAGGAGGGTCTCG
This sequence comes from Gymnocypris eckloni scoliostomus, assembly GCA_027564155.1. Taxonomy (NCBI): domain Eukaryota; kingdom Metazoa; phylum Chordata; class Actinopteri; order Cypriniformes; family Cyprinidae; genus Gymnocypris; species Gymnocypris eckloni. The sequence goes on along the minus strand of CM050413.1, from coordinate 810,906 downwards.
TGTCGCAAGTTCAGTGACGCAGTAATGACGATTTTCTCTGGCCAATCAGTGATCAGTAGAGTTTACGTGTCACGTTTTGGTAACGGTACGGATCGCTTGAAACCTCTGCCGAGGTGGTACTAAAAAAGTACCAGGTACCAGGTACAGTACCCAGTGGAAAAACCCCCAAAAGTGAACCGTAACGAACCGTGCCGTGCCGTACCATGCAGTGGAAAAGCGCCATTAGAGTGGCTAGCTTGGTGCCCTGAAGCAGGGGACCAGCAGGAGACGGCCAATCTAGCTGCTCTAGAGTCCCCCGAAGGGGTGGTGAGCCTCCCAGCTCCGTTACATTTCTGGGCGGAAGAGACTGAGAGAAGTGCTCGCTGGAAACTACTGCGCCCTCGAACACTAGCAGGGTTGGCAGACCGATCTCCTGAGGGCCCTGAGGAGAGAAGGGCACCATGTGATGCGGTGTACACTGCTCTTCCCCAGAGGGTCCAGCCCTCAAAAGCCCTGGGCCATTGGCATCAGGTCATTCTAGCCGAAGACTATCCAGTAAGAATGACGGTCCGCAGATCTGTCTTCAGCCCGGCAGCGCTAATCTGACTCCAAAATTCTAAGGAGTACGAGAAGTGACGTTCCTTGAATGAGGAGCTGGAACACGATCGGGGCTGCTCTGCTCAGCAGGCCCTGCTGACCACCTCAACCTCCTCAGAGGAAGAGAGGTATACATTGTTCCCAAGAGGCTCCTGTATACCATATATAATATATATAATTGCATATCTCTCTCTCTCTCTCTATATATATATATATATCAATTTATATCTACATTTTCATAGTCAGATGAAATGCATAATTTAATTCTTCAAAATTAAATGCAGTCAAATAACCAGTAAACAAGGTCTTATGTGAAAGATTCATATACTGTAATGAACCGAGAATGACCATAATGTACACGTTGCCTCGGCAACACGTGAGCCACTCAGATATAAAAACAATATACATCTTCTCGGAGAGAAACTGCTGCATATTAGCACGCTCTCACTCAAGGGGGAAGAACTGCAGCACAGACTTCCGCCCCGAGAGAACGCTAGATCTGGGAAATGCAGGTGGAGATAAGGCGAATCCGTTTCCAACCCGTCCACCAGATCCATGTGCGATCCCCATGATCTCAATCGTCGCAGTGCCTCAGCAGTAGCGGGACCAGACTGCGAGATCACAGGCATGGACACACTCCTCGTAGTGTTCCCGGGGGGAACCAGTTCGAAGGGATCATAATTCGCTTTTTGGGTTAAAAAATGTATTAATATGAAATTCGAATGGCATGACAATTAGACTAGACTCTACAGAAACTGAAATCTAATTGCTAATACACACTTTTCCCACAATGCTGATGTTGTTAACATTAATAATTTGAGAATAAAGTTTAACAATAATTATAATTAGCAAGGTTTGATCAAGGTCAGGATCAAGGTCAAGGTTTGTTTATTCGTTACATACTAAATTATACAGGGTATAATCAGAAGTGAAATGTAAATCAAGTCAGGTCCGCTCACTGGACAGTGCAAAAAAAATAAAAGTTACATAAAAGTAACACAACACAAGAGCATATATATAAATATAAGTAAAACAAAGAGAAATAAAGAGTAAAATGTGCAATAGAATAAAAAAGTGCCAAACAAAAAGATGTGCAAACGGGTTGTACCGGTATATACATGTAGCAGCAATACGGATGATGGGAATAGTGAATGTTTTACAGTTAGTAAATGAGTCTTGTAAATGTTTATGAAACTGAGTTTGTGTTAAGGAACCTGATGGCCTGAGGGAAGAAGCTCCTCCTCAGTCTCTCAGTTTTTGCCATCATGCTCCTGAAGCGCTTGCCAGATGGCAGTAAACAGAAAAGATGGTTACCGGGGTGATTTGAGTCTTTGAGGATTTTTGCAGCTCTGCTTTTGCAGCATTTGAGGTAGATGACCTGCAGAGAGGGGAGAGCAGACGCTGAGATGCGCTCAGCCAAACGCACGACTCTCTGTAGAGCTTTGCAGTCCTGATTTGTGGCGTTACTATACCACACTGAGATAGAAAGTGTACTGAGAGTCAGTACACTTTCTATGGCCCCTGAATAGAACGTTTTCAGGATAGCTGGTGAGACCCTGAATTTCCTCAACTGTCGCAGATGGTACAGTCTTTGCCTGGCTTTCTTAACCTGAGTCTGAATGTGTGTAGTCCATGTCAGATTCTCGGAGATGTTTACACCGAGGTCATTGAAGCTACTCACCCTCTCCACAGGGGTCCCACTGATCATAAGAGGAGTGTAGGGCTGCTGCTGTCTCTTCCTGAAGTCCACGATCAGCTCTTTAGTTTTGTTCAAGTTCAGAGAGAGACAGTTGTCCTGGCACCATGATGTGAGTCTCTCTACCTCATCCAAGTATGCGGCCTGATGTGATATGAGCTAACCGATCATTAGATTGAATCACCATTGGTAGCGTGATTTGTTTTAATGCTTTTTTCCTCAGTTGGTCAGAACAAATGTGGACTTGTTACTTATTTGTTCAGATGACAATATATGGTGGACATTCTGATTTGGGTCATATATTCCAAGACAAAGGCTAGAATCTGTGATTCTGAAGTACAGTATCCACACCGGTGTGGTGCGTGACTGCCACACATTCACCTCAAAATATTAGATGAATCCGCGCTGAAGCCGTGCCGGAGCACAAACCACGTAATAAAGATAATTACACAAATACAAACAGAGATGGCGACAAAGAGGCAAAACTTATGGTCTGCAGCTTTAAGTAGCAGTTTATGTAAAAAAAAAAAAAAAAATTATTGAAACATCGTTTGGGTCTATGATTTTGATTACATTGATTTATTTCAATATTTACAGAAAGTAGAAAACCATCATTTGAAATAATATATAAAATAATGTATTTACTAATAAAGCATTTTATACATTTATTGCACATTTGTTCCCCTCATATTTTTATTTTAATAGTCTAATTCAAGAAATATGTGAAAAAATACTATGACGTTATACATGATAAAAGTTACTTTAATAGACAGTCATCCATCTAAAAGCATGTTTATGTTCAGTTTACCTGGGGAGCAAGATGGTGCCATATGGCCTGCCTTCCGCTGCCTGTTGTGCTTACATGTCTGTTCGTTTTAATTTGTTTTATGTTAGCCATTTTACAAAATGTTTCGTCACTTTTTACCTATGATCGTCAAACATTGCTTGCCATTAAAGGCATCACTGAAGAGTTACTCCATGACTGCATAACTCTAATTGCCTCTGGCCATTATACCTGACTATCTGTGCCAGCTGTCTGGTCCTCTGCCGGGAAGGAAGCACCGCAAAAGACGGGGAAGGTGCGGAGGCTTTGCGGTCAAGTTCAAACTCCTCCTGTCCGAATCAGATTTTCTACCTCATGCTGGCCTTTGCAGCTACATAGCAGGGCGTGGCCGCTTCACTGCGGGGTGCGCGTTAGAAACACTGTAGGCGTGGAATATACCGATTCCTGGGGATCCGCTGGATCAACCTCCAAGGAGGCGCCCACAACGTCTGGCATTTGTTGCCCAACTTATCTCTTGGCCAGATAATTTTTTTGCCTTATTGACTCTTTTGATTTGGCACAGCTTGTGAATTTTCATACGCATGGTCATAACCTTGATTTAGTACTTTCTCGTGGTTTGTCAGTACGTGATTTTTGCAATAGACGACCATGCCATTTCAGATCACAAGCCTATTATGTTTAGAGTCCCCATAAATATTACATTACTAGACCTACCAAGGCTGTTCGTTGGTCTTGCACGATCACACCAACTACTTGTACTGAGTTTTCAGCTGTTTTTAAGGAGGTATACCAATCTCCGACTTAGTTTGTGATGATTGGAGTGGTGCAGACTATCTTAATTATTTTGATACTATCTCTGCTAATATTTTAAACTCTCTGGCTCCTAAAAAAAAGCCAAGCAACACAAACCAAAGGCTGATTCTTGGCTCAATGAGGACACTCGTGCTCGACGACAGGGCTGCAGCAGGGCCGAAAGAAGGTGGAAAAAAGATAAGCTGCAAGTTTCTTATTAAAATATTAAGGGACAGCCTGATACAATATCAGAAAGCAGGGAAAACAGCAACGTTTAAGTATTTTTCAGATTTGATTGGAAAGAACTCTCACAATTCAAGAGCACCATTAACCCTTCAGTCGATCTCTTCCCTACAGAGTCCCTGGCGATGAGTGACACATTTCTAAAAACATGTTGGGACAAGATAAGGGATATTAGGCTAGATATTCCCTCTCATTGTCAAGATCCCTCTATCCCTTCACTCTTTACCAGCATTCTGAGTCAGTTTGAGCCGGTAACTCTGCCTGTTCTACAGAATATTGTTAGCCAGCTTAAACCATCTGCATCTTCCTATGTCACTCTTCCTCCTCGATTTTTTAAACACATTTTTGAGGGGATTGGGCCTACCTGTCACAAATCCGGTTCATGGGCTTCCCTTAACTCACCACCAGAGGTCACTCGCTCACCACATGGACTCTTGCACTACACTCACTGTTGCACTCCTCCTCAGACTACAATTCCCATCACCCATTGCACTGACGATACACGCACTGAACACACAGCTGATTGCACTCAACACACTGCTGATTGCTCTGAACACACAGCTGATTGCACTGATCACACAACCTACTTAAACCATGGACTTCCTGTTTCTCTCTGCCGAGTATTGTTTAGCATTTAGCATTCTCCTAATGTTAGCTACTTACCAAGCCTTTCCGTGTTTGTTTTTGTGTTCAGTCTCCTGTATTGTTCTGTGTTTAGTCTCCTGTATTGTTTTGTGTTTAGTCTCCTCTATTGTTTTGTGTTTTTTACTCTCCCAGTGTTAGCTGCTTTACGGAGCCTTTTCTAGTTTTCCGTGTCTCATTTTAGTTTAGTCTAGTCTTTTCGTGTTGCCTTGTTGTCTGGTTCCTGATCTCCTGCCTCGTACATGGAGTACCCCTCTTGTCAAGCCCTCTGGATACTGTTCGCCGATCGAAGACCATGCCCGTTTACTGGAGTATTCATCTGCCTTGTCCTCAATATACATGTTTGCCAGTTTTTGACCATGCCTAATAATAAAAGCTTGCACATGGAACCGCACACCTCTCGTCTTGTTGGCCCCGTTACACTACCATTCTTAAGATTATGAACAGCTGTCTTGAAACGACAATGGTTCCAGATGATATGAAGCTCGCCATTGTACATCCACTTCTTAAAATGCCTATGCTAGATCCAATAGATTTGACAAATTTTAGGCCAGTCTCAAATCTCTCTTTTAGATCTAAAATGTTAGAGAAAATTGTGTTTGACCAACTTCGGAGCTTTCTATTTAATAACAATAGTTTTGAAGTGATCCAATCGGGTATTAAGAAAAACTATTCCACAAAAACAGCACTGGTTAAAGTTCTGAATGATATTTTACTGACCCTGGATGCAGCCAAATCTGCTGTGTTAGTGCTGTTAGATCTGAAGGTGGCATTTGATACTATTGACCACTCTGTTTTTATTTCTCATCTGGATCACTGGTTGGGCATTCAGGTTAATGCTCTCAAATGGTTTAAATCCCAGTTTTACAATAGAAGGTTCTATGTTAGTGTTGGTGAATTTACTTCAAATGCAGCTTCACTTGCGTGTGGTGTCCCTCAAGGCTCTATTCTCGCTCCAATATTGTTTTCTTTGTATGATTTTTAGGAAACATGGTGTCTCCGTCCATTGTTACGCAGAGGATACCCAAATTGATCTGCCCCTGGAATACAATAACAAAGATTTGGATCCTCTGCTGGCTTGTCTAGCTGATGTTAAGGCCTGGATGTCCCCTAAACTTTCTTAACCTTAATGAAGGCAAAACTGAGATTATAGTTTTTGAACCACTAGATGTTGCTTGTTCCCCTGTCTTAAACCTTGGCCATTTGTCTTCCTGTGTGAAACCAGTAGTTAAGAATTTGGGGGTCTATTTTGGTAGTGCTCTCAAATTTGACAAACAGATTTGAACAGTAGTCAAAACATTTTTTTTTCCATCTCATAGTCTTAGCTAAAGTTAAACCATTTCTTTCTTTGAAAGACTTTGAAAGGGTTATTCATGCTTTTATCTCAACGAGGCTCGATTACTGTAATTTCCTTTATATGGGTATTAACCAAGCATCGCTTAATCGACTCCAAAAGGTACAAAATGCTGCTGCTAGGCTCCTTACTGGTGTGAGTAAACGAGACCACATTACCCCAGTTTTAATATCTTTGCATTGGCTCCAAATTCGATATAGAATTGATTTTAAAGTCCTGCTGCTGGTTTTTAAGGCTCTGAATGGGTTAACTCCTGTATATCTGTCTGCCTTATTTTCTGCTCACAATCCTGGAAGGTCAGGTCTTCCAACCAGAGACTTTTAAACGTTCCTCGGGCTGAATTAAAATCAAGAGGTGACTGAGCCTTTGCTGTTTCTACTCCAAAACTCTGGAACAGCTTACCGGTTTCTATTAGAACTGCCTCTACATTGAACGATTTTACAGCCAAACTTAAAACCCATATTTTCTCTTTGGTCTTTAATTGTAGTTAATTGTGCTGTGTCAGCTCTGTTCTGTGCTATACTCTATGTTGTTCTTAGTGTTGATGTTGTTAATTTTTTATTGATTGTACAGCACCTTGGTCAACTATTGTTGTTTTTATCGGTGCTATGTAAATAAAGTTAAGTTGAGTTAAGTATGATCTGACTGACTGTAAAGTTTAAATTTAGTATAATTCAGACATTATTATAGTTGTTTAATACTTTATTATTATTGCACATCAACTTAATAACAAAAAATACATATTTCAAGTAACCTTTTTTAAACTATAATATCTAAAATGTTATAGTGTTATTATAGTTAACTATTATAGTTTGCTAGTGTTATTACAGTGAACTATAATAGCACTGCTGGTAACTTTTATTGGCCCACAGCAGTGTTTATGTGTATCGGTTGTTGAGCTCAGATTTACTATCAGTGTGTCTGTCAAAGAGCTTGTACAGTACGTTCCCGCTCATCCCGAATAATTCCATTCACATTCAGCCGGACTTGTGTTTCTCTCTCTCATACGCTCTACTTGTTTGACTAGATTTACGACCTCATTATGAATGTTTGCCAATGAGCGGGTCATAATCAGCTCTTCTCTTGATAAAAGCAATTACACACAGTTTGCTGTGTTCACTATAGATCTCACACTTCGCTCTAATTCCTGACAAGCTTCATCACTGGATTCCTTTCTCTCTTTACTGCAGCAATAAGATGGATTTCTTTCATAAGTCACTTTATACTGGCCATCTGTCCAGAGTCAACAAAGACATAGCGACCACCTATGACACCTAGCAACTGCCTAGCAACCACTGAAATCATTATCTGCATAGAAACTATACAGAACACCATAGCAACCACATGACAATGCCCCCAAAACTACCTTAAAAATACCTAGCAACAATCCAGAAACTGCATGACAATGTCTTAGCAACCATTCAGAACAAACTGGAAAATGCCTAGCAACACCCTACCAACCACTGAGAACACCTTAGAAACAACATATATCAAGACCTTGAATTAAAAAGTTACTTTTAAATGTTACATTTTTCTTAATAAAATGTTTGCTAAATGAGTTTGAATGTAATACTAACCTGTGGCACGATGAGAGACAGCGCTGGTAGAGGACTGAGCGCAAGATGAGAAAACATTGCAGTACAAAGTGCATAATATTACAATAATATCGGCTTTAATTCTCACTGGAACACACTGATGAAGTATCATGTCTGCCCAAACAAGGAGCACAGAGGTATGCAAATACTTATTTGACGTAATGTTCGGACCGATTGTTTTGATTGGAAGAAATTTTTTGTGTACACCTTCCACAGACAATAACACACACACACACACACACACACACACACACACACACACACACACACACACACACACACACACACATACATGTATATACAGTATATATATATATATATATATATATATATATATATACACACATTTAGAGTGCAACCGAGAAGTAAAGAGGCTTTCAACCAGCACAAAAAAAAAAAATTGAACCACATCACCTACCCAGCCATTAAGGGGTTCATTGGATGCCAATTTTCCAAAAGTTGATATGATTCTAAAGGGTCTTAAGGAAAAGTATATAATGCAGTTTAGTTAAAATTTCTCAATGGTAATGTATAACAACAATGGTCAAAGTAACCCAGCATGTGTTCTGTTCAATGTTTACCCAGCATGAAACCCTAAAACACTTTTTTTTAGATGCTAACATAATGTTTGCTCATCACCAAACACCAATGACTTGTACATTCATTATATGGACACCCCCTTCTTTAGAAGGTTACTTTAGAAGCACTTCCAAACTGTGGCAACGAAGATTTGTATTTCCACCTCTGTTGAAACAGTTTTGAAGTGTATGAAAGGACTGTACCCATATGTACGAGTCATTGGTGTTTGGTGATGAGTTTTTGGGTCATTTAATGTCACACCAGAGGTGTTCAGCTACTTTCTGCAGACCAGTCAAGTTCTTCCACACTGACTGAATCATCATTTCTCTTTGATCCTTGTCTTATACAAAGACACTGTCATGTTAGAATAGAAAAGGGTCCGGTCCAAACTGTTGCTATAAAATCAGAAGCACACAATTCACTAGAATATCATTATATGCTTAAACATTAAGATTTGTACTCATGGAAATGACTAAAGTAGTCAAACCTTTCATTAGAAGGTTTTGCAATATAGTGTATATGAACAGGTTGCACATCAGTGAAAAAATACAAAAACAATAGCACTTATTATGTCTATTATTATGGGAAAAGTGGTTATTAATAAATTTTTTGGAGCAATTTCGTTCTTCCGGTCCAAAAAGAACAGTTGAACTAATGTCAAGAAAAGTTACGTATATGTGTTAATTTGGAGCTGTGACTGAAGACTAAACTTCTACCTCATCAGTTTTCAGAGCTTTTCTGAGTATTATTCATGAAAAGGAACTCTTATGATCCAATCACTGAGGCCAATGCCCAAATTGCCTGACATGGGAAAATCAGGTATGGTTTGACTCAGCACGCCCCACCAAAATCTAAAGAAACCAGTATTGTGATTTTTGGTCAAACCATTCAGAAGATATAAGAAAAAAAAATCCTGGCCACTAGGTGGCACAGCGCCGAAACACTGCAGGTAGTCTCAGGTCATGTCTGTTATTTGATCTTTTCGAATTTTTGAAAATAGTGAAAAAGCTAAACCTTAAAAAAAATGTAATTGGGGAGCTCATTCGACCTGGCATGAGCCAAGGATTCAGAAGAAAAAAAACTTTCCTTCTGTGCCTTACAGTTCAAAAGTTATTACCAAAAACATGAGTGAAGGTTTGGACAAGTGGTGGCGCTAGAAAGTTTAAGTTAGAGACTCTAAACTGGCTGTGTTTAATGTTGGGACTGTCCTCAATCAGTGTGCCAAATGTCACAACTTTTCCGCAAGCGGTTCTATGGGCTGCCATAGACTCAAGAGCGGAAGAAAGAAGAATAAGAACGTCAACGGATACAATAGGTAAACATGACAACACATGAAGTGCGCATGAGAGAGCAGTTTCTGTGCTGAATCATAGTTCATATCTGAACTGGAGCAAGTGTGTTTCATTCATATTTTATATTCTCAAGTGCTCCAAACATGATCCAGCACCGTATACGTGCACATATCATGCCCTTTTCAAATGAAATATGCCCTAATAAGTGCACTGATTCAGCGGTACGTCTGATATGATGGATTATTTTGATACACAACAAACAATGGTATACAGACCAAAAAGTCAAAGAAGAATAAACAAAAAGTTGCTGCCTTTATTATTTCTGTTTTAAAGATATTGTAATATTCGTTTGTCTGGATAATGAGTGTGTTGTAGGTCTGTGTTTTATTGGTTGTATTCTCCCCTCTTCCCACCCTCTACACTCCCACTTTTCCAAAGTTTTACAGCCCATTTCTGGAGTCTTTTTTCAGATCTAAGGAGTGAAAGACCAGTGCTGAACCAGGGGGTGTCCATGACACTTTAAAGTGTAACAACCCATAAAACCCTAAAACTACCTAACAACAATCTAGAAACCACCGAGAACACCCTAGAAACTGAATTTTCTATCAGTCATTGGTGTGGATTCTGTATCTTTCTGTCGGTTAACTGACCCTATAAATGTTTGTATGATTGTGATGAGAGGTTAAGCTGAACGCAGATGCGTCTGACAGTGTTTAGAGCGTTCTCAGTGAGTATTCCGCCGCTCAAACAGGTGTAATCGATGAGTTTCATTCTGCAGGTGGATGTGCATTTCTCCGCCTGTGGCCCGTTTGGCTCCGCGCCGATGCCATTTGGTTTCAAAGGCATTTCTGGCAGCGCTGGGATCCGCATTAAATCCAACGCCAGAGAAAAGTGAAATTAGGCCACAGCTGTGGAGCGCAAATATTAGCAGTCAAATTAAAGCAGAAATAAAAGCCAGTCACGGAGAGGTCATTCACACGCGCCTCAAACTTCACACAGTCAAAATCTCTGTCTCAAAACATCTACAAACACTGACCACAGGTGGTTTGTCTTTCATATATCAAGAGATTTACACAAGTTCTTAATTAGCTCTCATATGAGTATTAGTGAGTACTATTAAAATCTCATAAGTGTTGCATAAATCAGATACATTATGTTTTCATGCACACTGCAAAAAAAGTAATGTTTTCCCTCGTAATGTATTTTTGTCGTTTTCAGAATCAGAATCAGAATGAGCTTTATTGCCAGCTATATTTACACATAAGAGGATTTTTGTTTTTGTGACAGAAGCTACCGCAGTGCAAAAGAATGACAGTGACAGAACAAAAACCACAAATAATAAAAAGAAGAATGAAAAAGAACTAAGTAAATAAGGAATAACAATATACAAATTGACAGTTGTATGTACAGGTATATAACAATGGACAGTTTTGTATGTACATGTATATTATATGCAATTGAAGTGTCGACTAAGTATGTGTGTTCGATAAATAAGTGTATAAGTGTATAAATAGTGTGTACAATGATTATTGTCAATTGTTCATGAGATGGATTGCCTGAGGGAAGAAACTGTTTCTGTGTCTGGTCGTTCTGGTGCTCAGAGCTCTGTAGCGTCGACCAGACGGTAACAGTTCAAAGAGCGAGTGTGCTGATGTGAGGGTCTAGAGTGATTTTGCCAGCCCTTTTGCTCACTCTGGATTAGTACAGTTCTTGGAGACTGGGGAGGTTTATACCAATGATTCCTGGCTTCCGTAGTCTTCTGAGGTCAGATTGGGTAGCTGAGCTGAACCAGAGAGTTATTGATGTGCAGAGGACGGATTCAATGATTGCAGAGTAGAACTGATTCAGCAGCTCCTGTGGCAGGTTTAACTTCCTCAGTTGAGCCTTTTTCCAGTGCAAACGTCTAAAGAATCGGAAATCAAGATACATTTACATACAAAAACAATATTACAATCTGTTTTATTAATACATTTATGGTTAATTCAAATGGAAAACATTTTTTCATTCCCCGCTTACAGATTTTTGTTAATCATAATCTCACTCAACTTTGTTCAGTTTCTCTGAGAACAAATACGTCAAGTCAAGTCACTTTTATATAGCACTTTTAACAATACAAATTGTGTCAAAGCAAATGCACAATATCAGAATCGGAACATTTTTGAGTTAAAGGCATTTCATTTTTGAATTCAGTGATGTCATTGGCCAGCTCAGTTCAGGTTAAATAGTATCTGTGCAATCAAGTCTGTGACATCGCTGGAAATTAAGTAAAACGTCATACATTACATATGCTTCTCAAGTAAATATATCTTGATGTAAGGATGTTTGTGTTTGAAAACAAAATCTAAAATACAGACTTTTTGCAGGGCATGTGATATTTAATGCCACGACTGAATTCAAGACTTTCTGCTCTGATTTAAGAACTTTTTAGAGTCTTAATTTGTGAATAGGAAAAAAATAATTATTATTTTATTTAGCAGGCAATTTAAGATCTTCCATATGGGTGAGATGAATTTATATTCAAACTCAATTGGATCAATTGGATGCCAAGACTTCACTCGAGCTCTCAGTCAAATGACCCCATTATCAGGCATCTCCTCGGGTGAAAACTCCACTGATACGGTAACATGTTTTAAAGAGGGTGAGCATTTTGGGTAAATGAGAGGAACCCAGCAGAAACACCAGCGAGAAACGAGGACCTCATTTGGGATCTAAGCCAAACCATGTCGGGATGTTCAAACTATGCTACATCTCCATTTTCTGAGAAACACGCTTTTCTGGAACAGCAAATAAACACGTTTGGCATCAAAGAGAGAAAAAGTGCAAGACAGAAAAAGAGAAACATGCCTTCAGAATGATAAAGTATGGCAAATTCTCTGGGAATTAGATGTTGTTTTAACGTTCGGCGGTTTGATGCGATTCACAGAAGAGTATTTCTCAAATGAGCCACATCTAAAACATGACGATGAAGTTGTACACCTATTTCAGAGGCTGAATTCCCAGGTTCGGATGCTGGCGCTGAAGTCTTGACCCAGATTCTGGGAAAGCTTTCCTTCAGGGACGCGACCCAGAAGTGTCAAACACCGGCGAACCTCCAGCATCCGCAGCCTGCAGTTTGAGCTCAGATTAGCTTAGAGATGCACATAAATATAGATTCTGTTCAGGGAAAATTCTGCATCTCTGCTGGAAGGATCCAATATTGAAGATCTTCTGCAGCAGTATACAGAGCCCAACCGCTCGGGTGAGTTTCATTAGATGACTGATGGAGTCTGTTCGTGCTTTCTGAATGTAATATCTTCTGATGAAGTGAAACTGGAGCGTTTTGCATGCTGCGAGCGAATCACGCAACCAACTTCTAAAACATCCTGGATTCCTCTCATTTGTTCACATTCAGCCATGTTTATTTCATTAACTTCCCTACTAAACAAGTGCTGCTTATATTAAAGCGAATACGGCATGACTTCATGATTGATGCTTGTTCAACTCCATCACTGAGCTTAATTGACTCAGCATGGAGATTCTTCAAAATTTACCCCCCCCCCTTATAGATAAACATAAGAGCATATGGGTTTGAAATTATTATTTTTTTCTTTCACATCCCTCTGCAAAGGTGTATTCACAGATTCAGATTGAAATATAAATAGATATGTACACACCCCATCATTAGATTTGTGCAGGAAAGCTTAATTTCGCAAACTTGTTTCACCTCACTTTATTTTGCATCAAAGTTTGACTGTGGTCGAACAAAAACCCTGTTCATTTCCAAACGCGAGTGGCTGGTTTTCTAGTTTAAACTCTGCAAACAAATTAAAAATAGCATGACAAGCAGGTGCGAAGCGACGTGTGATTAGACCAGCAGCCCGTGACGTCAGCGCTGGCTTGAATCATAAACTACGGCCATCCCTCGTCCACAAATGACTGCTTTTGTGCACTCTATATTTTTACCTTTTTTCACAGGGCAGCTTCCTCCAAGAAAGCCCCCCTTTCATCCAATTCGTTTACGGATAATTAGGCCTGTGGGAGCAAAAGAGAGAAACTGGAACTGTCAAGAAAAGAGATAAAGAAGAGCTGGCGTGTCTTCTCAGCTGGCTCACACACACACACACACACACACACACACAGGTATCCTTTTCATGATGGGTTCATTCAATAGGCGTAATGGTTCTTCTACTGTACAAACTGTATTTTCAATCCCCAAAAACTAAACTTATCTCTCACACAAAACACTCTCAAAACACTCCATTCTGTGTGATTTATAAGCTTGTTTTGTCAAGGGAATGAATAAAACTGTCCCCACAAGGTTAACATTTGCTAGTATTACTATACTCGTTGGTCCTCATGATGTAACACACACACACACACACACACACACACACACACACACACTCTGAAACGTGCACAGAAGCATAGTGTGCTTCAACTTCGTCGCGGTACTCATTTACAGCAGTAAGGTTAACCTTCATATATATGTAGATACAGCAATTTGTGGCCACTTTGTCATTGTCTCATTATTTTTTGCTCTTAAGAATAACTTGACAATGATTAATTCCTAACGACCAATAAACAAAGGCTGGCGGTCGCAGAAAAAAAGAAAATCTCAGTGTTTTTTCTTCTCTCTGGAGGAGTAAGGTAGCGTTGCAGAAGCGGTAATTATACTGACAGGATAAAGTTGCGAGTCGCGATGACGTAATACGAGTCGTTACGCAACACGCACGAGATCTCACGACTGATCCGATAGACGCAGTTCACCTATTGATCATGTCAGGGTTCAAACGAGCCTTGTGATCTGTAATATCTGCGCTGTGATGGAACATACAGCAGGACAGGAGCAGGATCTCCGGCTCTCCAGCGGTTACAGCCCTTCCTGAATTTGATCAATAGTATCCGCTAAGCCCGTGTCAGCACTGGGGAGCTTTTATTTCCCACAGGAGCGACACACACTCCCGAAACGACACAAGCCTTCCACCTGAAATACAGACGCGGCAGCAGAATCCATTTACTAAAAATAACTCAGTGAGATGTGAAAGTACAAGCCTGCAGGACTCCAGGCGTAGCGATGTGCCTCATGCAGGTGCAGCGACTCCGACAGACTCCCAGCGCGACTCAAACACGATAATAAAAAACCTGTCCATGGTGCAGGGGAAAGGCCTCCTGTGGCACGCGCTTTAGTTTAAACTGGAAACCAACAGGATGTTTGTTCGCCAGATTCACTGCGGTGTGTGTGATCCTGACTCTGGGTGGCTGTAAACAATGAGCATGAACTTCACTTTACACCTGTCTGTGAGTCAAATGCATAATCAGTTCTACACTTCATATTCATGCATTATTCATAACTAAATATTCAAAGAATGTGATGTATTAGAATACACAATGGCATCCGTTTTGCCATGTTGCAATTGTCATTCTTGATATATATAATATATGCATTACAATATACATTATTTTGTCATTATTAGGATCAACAATATATTACACATATGTTACGCATCATACAGTCAAACCAAAATGTATTCAGGTACCTTCAACATTTCTCACATTATCAAAGTTAATTCGCTGTCGTTTTGAAAATGCTAATAAGTCAAGACCTCAAGTTAAACTGCGTCAGAACAAATTAATCTTGATAATGTGAGATAACTTTGATAGAAAGGTATGGAATGAGTAGTAGTAGTAGTAGTAGTAGCCCTTTATTGTCACTAGTCACAAGTACCAGCGAAATTAGCCATCAACCTGTCCATACATACACAACATACATAACAACGGGGTAGACAGAACAGGAAGACAGGGAATGGAAGAAAAGTACAGCATTTACATGAGGAGAGGGAGGAGAAAAAAATAATTAATGCCCAGACTATGCTCCATTTGGGAGTACAGTGTGAGAACAGAAAAAATCACCTCAGCACAAAAGCACATATACCATAAACACAACAACTGCAACAGGGGGAAACATATCCAGCTCTGGCAAGCAGCCATCCGGTCCGGTGCCATTTGTTGCGGCGCCGGTCACAGACCTGCTCGACAGCGTGGCGGTAAAAAGCGGTCAGAGGCAGTTTGATCGGGGGAGGGGAGTAATGTCTGTAATAGGGGAGGGAACAAGAGAGGCCCTCTGCAACGCTCTTCCCAGGGTAGTTATCCAGCAACGGCCTTGGCCAAGGGAGTGCCGGTACGGGGGAGCCAGAAAAGATAAGATCGTGTCAATTGCACTAAGAGACCTGTTGATCAAATCCATAATCATTCTAAAGATTGAATTGTTGTGTCTTTGGGGCGAACAGCTGCATACCTTCACAGAGTTCAGTTGAATAGCTGTCAGCTCTTAAATTTAAGAATACAATTAGATAATACCAATTTAAGTCAACCAATTATCAAGCAATTCTTAATTTTGTTCAGGTGACATTAGCAATTAAAGAAAAAAGACTTTAAGCAAAACATGGTCAGGTAAAAATGTCTGATACATTTTTGGTCCCAATTTTGTATCAATTTCACTGGTAGTCCACTATATGAAGAATTTTTGGGTATAATATGTCACAGTTTGCTTTAATTTACTATACTCACTTACATAAATGAACTAGTGTCCTACACCCACTAGCAAAAAAAATCAATAAAACATACATATACATATATATATATATATATATATATATATATATATATATACATACAAGTGCATCTCACAAAAATTTGAATATCATGTACACAAACACACACACACATATATGTATATATAATTATATCTGGTGACTGAATAATATTTGGTTTGACTGTACATTCAGGCTTTAAGTTAAGTATTATTAAATAAACTCAAATGTGTATGTTTGGGTTTCTTTGGTGTATTGTTTTTGGAATATGTTGAGGAATGTCTACAAATGTATGATTCTTAAATGACGTAATGTTTGCTGGAAATATTGACGGACAGAGGAAACTCTTATCAAGTTTCATCCTAAAAAAGGTCCTTCTCTGGATCGTAGACTCATCAGATCACAGAATAAAGTGCTGCAGTCATGTTATACAGTATATTGTATTCACAAGTTCTGATTCCTTCATCAAAAACCCAACAAGATTTTAAATTGGCTTTCAACACTGTTACCCAAGTCAACATTCAAGCCTGTTACCAAAACAACATTCAACACTGTTACTCAAGTCAACATTCAACCCTGTTACCCAAGTCAACATTCAACCTTGTTACCCAAGTCAACATTCAACCCTGTTACCCGAGTAAACATTCAACCCTGTTACCAAAACAACATTCAACACTGTTACCCAAGTCAACATTCAACCCTGTTACCCAAGTCAACATTCAACCCTATTACACAAGTCAACATTCAACCCTGTTACCCAAGTCAACATTCAACCCTGTTACCCAGGTCAACATTCAACCCTGTTACCCAAGTCAACATTCAACCCTATTACCCAAGTCAACAAGTCAACATTCAACCCTGTTACCCAAGTCAACACTCAACCCTGTTACCCAAGTCAACATTCAACCTTGTTACCCAAGTCAACATTCAACCTTGTTACCCAAGTCAACATTCAACCCTGTTACCCGAGTAAACATTCAACCCTGTTACCCAAGTCAACATTCAACCCTATTACCCAAGTCAACAAGTCAACATTCAACCCTGTTACCCAAGTCAACACTCAACCCTGTTACCCAAGTCAACACTCAACCCTGTTACCCAAGTCAACATTCAACCTTGTTACCCAAGTCAACATTCAACCCTGTTACCCGAGTAAACATTCAACCCTGTTACCAAAACAACATTCAACACTGTTACCCAAGTCAACATTCAACCCTGTTACCCAAGTCAACATTCAACCCTATTACCCAAGTCAACATTCAACCCTGTTACCCAAGTCAACATTCAACCCTGTTACCCAGGTCAACATTCAACCCTGTTACCCAAGTCAACATTCAACCCTATTACCCAAGTCAACAAGTCAACATTCAACCCTGTTACCCAAGTCAACATTAAACCCTATTACCCAAGTCAACATTCAACTCTGTTACCCAAGTCAACACTCAACCCTGTTACCCAAGTCAACATTCAACCCTGTTACCCAGGTCAACATTCAACCCTGTTACCCAAGTCAACATTCAACCCTATTACCCAAGTCAACAAGTCAACATTCAACCCTGTTACCCAAGTCAACATTCAACCCTATTACCCAAGTCAACATTCAACCCTGTTACCCAAGTCAACATTCAACCCTGTTACCCAGGTCAACTTTCAACCCTGTTACCCAAGTCAACAAGTCAACATTCAACCCTGTTACCCAAGTCAACATTCAACCCTATTACCCAAGTCAACATTCAACCCTGTTACCCAAGTCAACACTCAACCATGTTTTCCCAAGTTAACATTCAACCCTGTTACCCAAGTTATTTTAGGGGAAAACCTAAACAAATATTTTAAGGAAATCCAGCATGTGCCCCAAACCTGCTGCACCCTACTTCAGAGTGTCTACTTAATTTAGGCAAGATCTTCAACCCTGTTACCCACTCAATTTTCTTTCTAGGAACTCATATATTGATTGTAATATAGTAGAGCTCATCGACATCTCACAAGTCTCTGTGAAAACGCTAATAACGTTGTGTTATGTCATCCGAGCTCGTGAACACATTAACAAAAACCTGTGTCAGACAGAACAATGCAGAAACTTCTCTCCTAACAATGGGTGTTTGCTTATAAAGTGACATAAGCATTGATTAGCATTTGGAGGACGGTGGTGTTGTCAGCTGACGGAGCTGCACGGATTCTCACATCTAATAATAAACGTGAGTGTGGTTTTCTCCCTTGCTGGTGCGAAACATGCGATCTGTGCTAATGAAGAGATGAGAGACAGATGCTAACGAAATCACTCACACCCCGATTTATCCCCCAAATCTCAGCACAACCGCAAAAGATATTCTTCTGTTGACTTTCCTCTTTTAGAACTCACTTTTTATTGGTGGTAATTGAGAATTATCCCAAATATATATGCTACAATTGTTTTTAACTCTCATAATGCTTCTGAGTACATTTTGACCTGGAACATTAGTAAAAATAAAAAAATCATAGTTTTAGTACGGTAACATTTTGCAAATGAATTAAGACCCTCAAAATACACTTTTTAAAAGCTAATTTTAACATTTAAAACTAATTTTATAAATTTTGTGTTTGGACCATTTTAATCCAGGTATGTATAAAGTACCATTAGGTGTCAAAAACACTGTTTGTAAAATTATCTATGAAGTTATATTGGTGTCAAAAACTTGTTCAGAATATATTTAGCCCTTTCCCCATATCTCAAACACTTTTGGGGTGGAATTTTGTTGATGAGCATGAATGCGAACGTCTATTAACAAACTAATGCAGCATCAAACTTTATAACTTTTATGCAGGCTTATGCAAGTACAACACATTTATTTTGTTTTAACTCAAAATGAGTAATATCTCAGTTGTTTTGATGTTTTGTTAGAAAAAAACTATTTGGTTTCATACATTTGCACTGTTTTTGAGCAACCATGAGTTATGAATTTCTTTTTTTTATATTAAATGACAATAATTTGAATGGGGTTAATACTGGAAATTCTCAGCTCTTATAATGTAGCAATATCATGGTAACATTCATTTTTATTCACATTTCACTTATTAATGAAAAGTGGCTAATCAAGTAAGATATGGTTTTAGTTTAAAAACATTAAGTCATGACTATTTTATCAAATAGTGATTCTTCAGGCCCAGATGGACCCAGAATATGAAGGCAGCGTACAGATCGTGAATGCATGATGAGGGTTAAAGCCCTCACGGCGTATGATTATGGAAACTCCTTCACAGATCAAAGCAACATTTATCGCTGATGTTTCTGGCAGCTGAAAACAACAGCTCTGAGCCTCAATGACCAGCGAGGAAACATTTCAGACCATTCGAGCGTTATTGAGAATGCAGACAGTAAACGGCAAGCGCTCGGAAGCCTTAATTCTGATCCAGGTGAAGACGGACGTCCTGACAAACTACAGCAGACGCTCTGTCCTTCTTCATCCTGCCACCCCGTTTAATTAACACTTTAATAAATGCTGCCGTAGATTTAAGCGCGCCTGACATTTGCGGCAGCACTCGAGACTGAGGGATATTTCTCACTTGCTAACAGGGCAAAGAGAACAAACGGCAGCTGGGATTTGTTAATCACATCCAGCATGATTTGCTCATTTTTATCGTGGCAGAAAAACACAGCAGATCCTCCGTCGTCACGCATTATGTGCAATTAATGAAGCAATGCTTATCTGCAGAATCCCGTTGGAGGGTGTGTTAAGGCTGGGGATCGTCGTGTTCCTGTGACGGATCTCTGGGCGGATGGGTTATCAGTCAGCGTCCGAGCTGGATGAGTTGTGAGCGCGTGTATCTCTGGGATGGACAGCGGCTTGATTACTCCACGCCTGCAGCATCCCCTGTGTCACGATGGCACCTGCGATACGAGCCACTCCACGCCATGAATCCAAATGCTCCTGAACATCAACCGTCAGATTGAATCCGGCCTGTGATCACCTCTGACTCCAGCAACACAAACCGCCACTGCATATCTGTGAGTGATGCTGAGAAATAGCCGCGTTTCAGGTCACCGGGGTTAAGGATCTGTGGTTTGTCAAGGGGCCAATCATGTCTACTAGTATTTATTGTATATACATTACATTTACATTTGTCGTTTAGCAGACAGTTTTATCCAAAGCGACTAACAAATTATGACAATAGAAGCATTCAAAATTAACAAAAGAGCAATGAGATATGCAAGTGCCATAACAAGTCTCGGTTAGCCTAACGCAGAACATGTAGCAAGGTTTTTTATTTGTATTATATTATAAATAAAAATAAAACAGATAGAATAAAGCCTTATTTGCTTCTGTTAATTGTATAATAACTAAAAAGAAGACAAATAGATATAGTATAAAAAGATTAGAGAAGCTAATGTTAGGTGTTTTTTTAAGAATCAAAGAAGTAAATGAATAGAGTGCAAGTCTATAAGGGACACATTTTTTTTAAGAATATAATCAGGATAGAGAGTGCTAGGGTTGGAGCAGGGTTCCTCAAATCTATCCCTGGAGGTCCAATCTGCTGCAGAGTTTAGCTTCAACCCTGATCAAACTCACCTACCTGTGATTTTCTAATGAACCTGAAGAGGCTGATTAACATGCTCAGGTGTGTTTGATTAGGGTTAGAGCTAAACTCTGCAGGAATGGGCCAGATTTGAGGATCCCTGAGTCAGAGGGTCAAATAAAGATTGAAGAGATCTGTTTTCAGTCGAATCTTGAAGATGGATAAGGACTCAGCTGCTGGGATTGAGTTGTGCAGGAGGGAACAGTTAATATAAAAGTCTGTGAAAGTGATTGTGTGCCTCTTTGGGATGAACAATAATGCGTCGTTCACTTGCAGAACAAAAGCTTCTAGAGGTACATAAGTCTGAAGTAATTAATTTAGGTAAAGGATGCAGAGCCAGAGGTGGTTTTGTAGGCAAACATCAATGCTTTGAATTTTAAGTGAGCAGCTATTGAAGCCTGTGCAAATTAATGAACAGAGGTGTGATGTGTGTTCTTTTTGGCTCATTAAAAATGTATCTTGCTGCCGTGTTCTGGATTAATTGTAAAAGTTTGATAGAACTGGCTGGAAGACCTGCCAAGCAAGCATTGTAATAGAACCCTGTACAATTCTTAAAATCACTCAGATCCACGAATGGTTATTTTGAATGAACCGATTCAGTAGAATTAACACTATGTATATACACACACTCACTGGCCACTTTATAGGGTACACCTTGTTAGTACCGTGTTGGACCCCCTTTTTCCTTCAGCGGTTATTTGAGTTACTGTTGCCTTTGGACGGGACCAACTCTAGGGGGTGCTCTGTTGGCGCTGACTCTCAGGGGCGCTTGGGTGGCGCTGATTCTCGGAGGCACTCAGGTGGCGCTGACTCTCGGGGGCGCTCGGGTGGTGCTAACCATCAGGGGCACTGGAGTGCTGGACGGGACCACCACGGAGCGGACTCTGTGAGTTCCTGAGACGGAGCAGGCTCTGGAGCGGACTCTGTGAGTTCCTGAGACGGAGCGGGCTCTGGAGGGGACTCTTTGAGCTCCTGGGATGGAGCGGGCTCCAAGTGGACTCTGTGAGCTCTTGGGACGGAGTGGGCTCTGGAGCGGACTCTGTGAGCTCCTGGGACGGAGCAGGCTCTGGAGCGGACTCTGTGTGGTCAGCAGTGATGTGGGGAGACTCTGGATGGTCAGCGGTGACTTGGGGAGACTCTGGCAGGTCAGCGGAGACGTGATGAGACTCTGGCAGGTCAGCGGAGATGTGGTGTGATTCTGGATGACCAGCTGAGACGTGATGTGACTCTGGATGACCAGCTGAGACGTGATGTGACTCTGGATGACCAGCTGAGACGTGGTGCGACTCTGGACTCTGGTGCGTCCGCCATTACATGAGTGAGTGCAGTGTCGTGTTCCTCCTTCGCGACACCCACAGTAAACGAAGAGCCAGCACACAGGAAAGTATAGTCCATAAAATCATTTAAACTACAATGAAACTTCCCTTCAGGTAAGCATGACTTAATGGGCTCACTTAAACCAAAACGAAAAATTTATTTTAATCCGACCTCATCAAATGGTACCTTGCGAGATATTTCACAGAATTGAGTGACGTATTCCTCAATAGGCGAACTCCCCTGTTTCAGGTCAAGCAGCTGGTTGAATGGTTCCATACCTGGCCAGGGTTCCTTGGGAAAGCTGCTGGATTCTCGTTTGGCCGAGTATTCTGTAATGATGGGTCAGTGACGTTGAGATCCAGGTGCAGCTTTGTTATACAAGAGGGGGTCAGACAGGCAAAGTTCAATCAACAGTAACAAGAGTAACGAAGGCAAGGCTGATACATAACCAGGGACAATGCATAGGTCGGTGCAGGCGGCAGACAGAGAGAATATCCAAAAGGCAGGCAGGGTCAAAAGGGCAGGCAGCAAATGGTCAGAAGAGTATAAACAGTCCAGGTAGTCAACAGGAAACACACACAGGGAAAACGCTCAGAGATATGTTAGGGCAGTCGTTGGCCTAATGGATAGGGCGTTGGACTTGAAACCCGAGGTAACCCAAGGTTGTGGGTTCGAATCCCAGCTCCGACAGGAAGTCCACGACTGCTTCCTGGGCGCTGCACAGTCGGCTGCCCACTGCTCCAAGTGTGTACACTTGGATGGGTTAAATGCAGAGAACACATTTCACTCCTCATTATACTCTGTATAATTGTGTATGTGACAAATAAGCTCATCCGAGCTTAAATTTGTATTTGTTTGTAGATATTGGCAGTAGCGAAACAATACTCGGCAATGAGAGAGAAGAAGTCCAAAACTTGTAAAGCGTGTCTGATGGAATTTAGCTGTATAATCAGTGCAATGTGTGATTGGTGACAGTTGTGTGATCAGTGCGAATGGTTGATGGGAAATGTAGTCTTAGGTGATGTGCAACCGTTAGTGTGGTGCAGGAGTCCGTGTGGTGAGCGAGTGACCTCTGGTGGTGAGTAACAGGGAGTGCTTGGATAGGATTCGTGACGGATACACGTTCTCATAACGTTGAGAGAAATGTTTCTTAGTATATTGAAAATAAATAATGTTATGTACTTGTGAAATCAAAGTTAGTTTTAAGAGCGTTTTGTAATCTTCAAATAACATAATAATCAAGACAAGAAGACATTTAGGTGTAAAAAGTTGGTTAAAGAAACATTATTGTAACCTTCAAATAACGTTTTAATTACAACAATAAAACTTTATAGTTTATAATTATATTTTGGGTTAAAATAAAGTTAGTAACCGATAAATAAGTTATAACCATGACAATAAAATGTGATATTTGAAAATTTCATAACAATGTTCCTACAACGTTTGTATAACCTAAATCTCCTTGTGTGGTTGTTTAAGTGAACAGTGAATTCTCCAGTGAATATAAACGTCTCAAACACACACTGCATCAGCCGCATGCATCTCAACACACGCCGTTTACACAATTAGCACGAACGCATCTGAGAGCTAGAGCTGCGAAAGCAGAGTCACTGGCTTCCTCTCCAGGATGAATTAAACGAGAAATTATATTCGAGGAAAGCAGAAAGAACATCTCGCTCCATCCCAGCGCAGGACACACTCTATTATTAACTCGCCTTTATAAAACATGTCAGCAAAACAAAGAGCAAACTTTTCTCCCAGCGTCTCAGGAGAAATGAGCTTTCCACCGGTCGTTTGTTTAGCGTTGGGTTTTTTTAGGAGAGTTTGACGTATCACTAATTGGCAGAAACCCAGTGAGTACGAGACCAGAGCTGAATTAGTCTTTCACAAAATCATTTAGCTCAAGAATTGTGTGCGTGATTATTAATATCTTAAACACACTTGCGCTGGATGGGCTTTGCTAACAGCTAACCTGAAGCAGCGTTTCTCAAACTGCTGGTTTTGTCAGACCTTCGACGTCTTAATACCTGCTATCATCATCTGATTCTGCTGCTAATAAATAAATAAATAAAAACCGCTTCAGTTCTGTCAGGAGTTAAAGCCTGTTTTCCTCAATCAAAGCACATCTGCATTAAAAAGGACATGCAGTAAAACTTGTCACGAAAGAAAAACAAAACAAGGCAATACTAAAGCATGTGTGGTTTGGAAACGAGGTTAGATGGCGCCGTTCGCTCTGACAGAAGTAGGACAGAAAACAGGAATTGCTCGAGCGTGTTTCTCGCTCACTTCCTGTGATGTCATTCTTTTATGTCTCTCTTAATGTTCTGTCTGATTAAACATTGATATCACTTCTGTGCATTTCTGAGACAAACCAACTGTGTTTAAACATGCGTTAAATTATATATCAGAATCGAGAAGACTATATCATTCAGATGTTGCTCAAAGCTCAATAATGCAGCAGCAGCTGGTTCAAATCTTTAATCAGCAGACGGAGGACAAAAACTGGAAAGCATTGTGAATTTACACAGTTTATTATCCTGACAAAAACAGACAAGGCTCCCGATGTGAATCTTCTCGTTAGATGTTTTCCTCCAAAAGAGACTCCTGCTGCTTCAAAACCGTACACAAAGAAGCCCTGCTTACTTATATATGAAGCTTTAAATAAATGAGACATAGATTCAGCGTTTAGAAGTCATGCTTCTCATCCTGAAGGAAGGAGCAATAATAGAAGACGATCTCTGTAATATCTCTATTGTTTCTCCAGAATCCAGATCAAATGGAGATGTTTCCCGAAAGAGTTTCACAAGAGATCTCAGCAGCATCTCGAACATCTTTGATCCGAGTGAAAACATGATCTCAGCTGCTTGCCATATTTATTTTACAGCTCTTTACTACTGCAAATATTAATTGTGCTAAGAAATACATGTCTGGGACAAAGCTGAAGTTGGCAGGAGGAGTGATGATAGTTCGGATCTAATCGCAGCTTTAATTAAAGTAATCGAAAAGCTGGAACAGACAGGTACAAGAACACAAAACAGGCCATCTGAGAATGAAAGATGTATTTATGCATGCATAAATGCTATGTCATAATCACATTAAAGCTGTCTTTTTTATTTAAAGGTGGTGTACAAATAATTTTGGCCCTAATAAATGTTGGTTTTGTACATTTAATGTTCTTGATTATTAAGTAAGCAACGGTGTCATAGGAACATGTGAGAAATTGTAACTTATTTGTATTATTGTGTATTATATTGTGTGTGTGTGTGTGTGTGTGTGTGTGGGGGCATGTTTATGTGGTTTATGAGGACACAAATTTGTATAATGACATGGGTATGACATAGGTATTTCAAGGATAAGGTGATTTATGAGGACATTTTCAGTGTCCCCATAATTTAAAACGCTTATAAATCATACAGAGTGAGTTTTTTTGAGGGAAAGTAGAAATGCACCGTCTCCTGTGAGGGCTAAGTTTAGGTGTAGGGTAGGTGTAGGGCAATAGCACATACAGCTTGTACAGTATAAAAACCATTACGCCTATGGAGAGTCCCCGTAAACCATAAAAACCAACATGTGTGTGTGTTGGTTGTTATTTTCAGCTGTAATTTTGCCAAGTTATAAAAAAAAGAATGGGGGAAAATATTTAATTGTATATATTTAAGCACATAAAATAATATCTATGCAATTTGCCTTGCATGGATATTATTAAAGCGAAGACATTAGACAACATATTATTTAAATGTTTTATTGTGTGATGAAAACATTAAAACTAAATCCATAATTTGAGAGAGACAACACAGTCATGAAAATGTTTATGACTATAAATATAATACTCATATTATGCGTATTATTATTATTATTACAGGGATGGTTCACTCAAAAATGTTCGTTCTGTCATAATTTATTATTCTGCATTTAAACACGCTGAACCACTGACTATGGAGGAAAAATGCTGACACATTCTTCAAAATCTCTTCTGTTATGTTCCTGTATGTGGCTTTAATGGGTGGAATAAGGCAAGCGAAGCACCTCTGATCTCCGCTGGTGCTCAGGTGTGTTTGAGCAGAAGATGCTGAGTTTGAGAGAACCGTTGGGTTCTCTTGAAATTAGAGACGAGCAGAAGAAACACATGGAAGAGAGAGAGAGAGAGAGAGAGAGAGAGGGGGGGGGAGAGACGAGAGAGAGAGAGAGACAAAGAGAGAGAGAGAGAGAGAGAGAGAGAGGGAGGGGGGAGAGACGGAGAGAGAGAGAGAGAGAGAGAGAGAGAGAGAGAGAGAGACGAGAGAGAGAGAGGGAGAGAGAGAGAGAGAGAGAGAGAGAGAGAGAGAGAGAGAGAGAGAGAGAGAGAGAGAGAGAGAGAGAGAGAGAGAGAGAGAGAGAGAGGGGGGGAGAGGCCCAAAAAGTAATCTTTGTGTAATGGTGTCAGATCTGACTAACAAAGCATTCAATATCACCAACCCTGAAAAACCTGGAAGAATCAAAGAAATTATGAATGAAGAGAAGGAGACATACATACAGCATTGGAAAGAACAAACCAAAGACCAAAGTCGTCTCCAATGTTATCTGAAACTCAACAGAGAGTACAGTCTGGCTGATTATCTGGTCTCAGTCAGGAATATAACTCATAGACATTTACTGACGAAATACAGACTGAGTGACCACCAGCTGGCCATAGAAAGAGGACGACATAAAAAGACCTGGTTACCTAAAGAAGAGCGAATCTGTAACGAATGTAGATCTGGATCAGTTGAGACGGAGGAACACTTCCTCCTCCACTGTGACAAATACACGTCCTTAAGAGACGCACTGTACAGTCAAATACAGCAGATTATTCCTGAGTTCCAGTCACTCCAGGAACTGGAAGTGAAGGACCTGCTTCCTCTTTGGTAGCACTTCATATTTATAAATGCCACAAACTAAGAAGTAAAGAGTGAACACATCTGCATTAGTAGTACCATTAATGTATATATAAATATATTTATGGATGTATTTTACATGTATTTTGTTTTGTTTATTTATGGATGTATATTATATATATTTTTGTTTTGATTTTTATTTTTATTCTGATATGTACAATGCTTTGGCAATATGTACCTATACGTCATGCTAATAAAGCAATATGAATTGAATTGAGAGAGAGAGAGATGGAGAGGGAGAGAGGAGAGAGAGAGAGAGAGAGAGAGAGAGAGAGAGAGAGAGAGAGAGAGAGAGAGAGAGAGAGGAGAGGCGGAGAGAGAGAGAGAGAGAGAGGAGAGAGAGAGAGAGAGAGAGAGAGAGACGGAGAGAGAGAGAGAGAGAGAGAGAGAGAGAGAGAGAGACAGAGAGGAGAGAGAGAGAGAGAGAGACAGAGAGAGAGAGAGAGAGAGAGGAGGGAGGACGGAGAGAGAGAGAGAGAGAGAGAGGAGAGAGAGAGAGAGAGAGAGAGAGAGAGAGAGAGAGAGAGAGAGAATTTTTTTCAACACATCTTTTAGAGAGAGAGAGAGAGAGAGAGAGACATTGCACAAAGATCAAAAAAAGAAAAGAGAGAGAGAAAGAAGAGAGAGAAAGACTCTATCAATGACTTCACAGAGGAGCACCAAATGGTTTCAAAAGAGAGAGAGAGACAGAAGAGAGAGAATACCACACACACACACACAAATGTAATTTTAAATTGTTCATGCAATTTCTAAAATGTTGGTTTGCATTTTCTTTTTCCTTTTCATGTATGCATGCATGTTTTTGTTGCATGTGAATATTTTCAATTTACTGTAAACACTATGCTTTGGCAATACACTGTAAAAATTGAACACTTGCCAATAAAGCACACATTGAATTGAATTGAATTGAATATACCAGAGAGAGAGAGAGTTAAGAGAGAGAGAGAGAGACAGAGAGAGAGCTTCATTGACAATACAAAAGACAGTGAAACACATTCGTTAGGGTTTAGGTTTAATCAGTGTTAAACAGCACATCATCTAATTGGTGACCAGAGTGATGAACAGATGAAGATCCCTCAGGAAAGTGTGTCTGATAGGGGTGTAACAGTAAACATATTTTTGGTACAGGTCTTTCTAGATATAATATTAATGATTAGACTAAATACTCATTACATTGTACTTTACTTGTTAGAGAGGTCTTAATGATTCTAAATAAATCTGTTATGAAAGAAGTTACAACAGCTACTGTGTAAATTAATATATTTCAACAAATAGAAATGTTATAAATTAGAAGTTAATTTTAAAACTGCATCAGATATAGGGTTAGGGTCAGGGTCATGGTCAGGGTCAGGGTCAGGGTCAGGGATATGGTTAGGGTTAGGGTCAGGGTCAGGGTTAGGGTTAGGGATATGGTTAGGGTTAGGGTCAGGGTCAGGGTCAGGGTCAGGGTTAGGGATATGGTTAGGGTTAGGGTTAGGGTCAGGGTCAGGGTCAAAATACACTCATCACGTGTCAAACGCCGATCTTGCTGAACTTTGATCACAGACATGAAAGAGTCAGAAAGGCTTTTACAGAGTGAGCAGAAAACACATCGGCAGGTCATTCTACTGCTGGATGAAATACAGCCTTGTGACTACATTCAATATAAACTCCATATTCAAGTATTCACTCTGAAATTACCAAAACATTCAATGCAATCTGTAAAATAGGCCTATAAACCAGCCAAATTATCGTACGAATAATCATTTAACTCATATAACATCACATAAAGAATAGTAAGGCCCTACATCCCACAGGATATTTTTACTAAAGCGTTTTAATGTCACATAATAATTGCAATAAACACATGTTGATGAAATGAATAAAACTTCTTTTACAGTCCACTCTTGAAATATTGATGTTTGTCTGACAGTCAGAGACACAGAGCTTCAGTTTCACATTCACACAAACACTCAGCATCAACACGTCTGCATGAATTCAGGAGACACAGCGCTAAAGTCTCTCAAGAGTCTGGATCAAATCATATAAACACACATTCAGGGGCCGCATGTTTAAAATACGTGTAGATTTCATCCTCGAAGCATGCAAATGCACACAAGGAAGCTTTCTGATTTGTAGAACTGTATAAAATAAAATCTGTGTTGAATTCATCTTCAGGGCATTATGGTACCACATGCATTGCCCTATGTTGTACGCTATTCCTGATCTTGGGTTGATTTCAAATGTGAGAGCAAATATTTTCTTTACATTAGCATTCAGCGCTATCACATGCAAGGTGTGCTGGCTGGTGTTAAACCCTTTCCTCACCTGGAACACCTTTGGTGAATATTTACAGCGTTTCTCATCCTAAGGAAGGACGTGTGAGGATAAGAGTGAGTCAGACAGCGATAAACAAGACTGACATCTGTGCCAACGACTACCCAGAATGCTCTGGAACCGCATCTGTGTGTGTGATTTACAGAAAAGACAATTGCTGAATAGAGCACAACACTTGCTTCCAGAAGTAAAAACTCCATTCGTTTCCTCCAACGGAAATACATTTTTAACAATAACTAATAAAACTTATTGCAATTGCTGTTGATCTCTTGGTCTTTGGTGAGTGTGCAGACTTTCTTCAAGTGTTTTACATTTGGAATACTTTTTTAGATTATGCCCCTCGGTTGGACTGTTTTGAAGGTACGGTTGGGTACCAAAACCTGGTACCAATAAGGCACCGGTTCGTAAGTAACCGGTATGTACTAAAACCGAATCAGAACGCATATTTCAGTGCCATGCCTGAGCGATCGGTTGAAATATTTGTCCTTTGTTTCTCCGAAACGGACGTAAGAAGCATCATCACCGGCACCGCACAAGAAAAATTATGAACGTGAACTCGATTCGGAAAGCTCTAATAATACACGTCCAACAAATCTTTGTGGTAACGCAAGTGTGCGGTTTACACATTCTGACTTAAAAGCACAACTCAGGGAATGAGAGAATCCGAGGAGCGCGTGAATGCAGTAATTACACTTGCTCTGACGACCTTCTATTAACTAGCTAAGCTACTACTACTCCGTAGCCTACTAATACATCGATTAGCAATGGATTATAAATATTAGGGGTGGGCATAGATTAATTTTTTTAATCTAGATTAATCTTGGAATTAATCTAGATTAATCTAGATTAAAATGGCTCATTTGAATTCTGCCGAAGGCATTCAGAATATGTGTGCTACCCAAATAATGACTAAAAGTAAGTCTTTGAGAACGGGTTTCTCAAGCCAGGTGGCGCATTAGACCAGGGACGCATCTCCTGTTTCCAAAATGCATCACAAACTGCTTGAGAAAGCTGTTCCACTATGATAATTGGTGATGAAAATAAACTATGTTCAATAAGATGTACTTGTTTACTAACTGTTTATTCAGTTAAACATGAATTTTGAACTGTAGGCCTACATAAGAGGTCGTGATGAACTGTTTACAGTTTCCATTGGGAAGCTTCTTAAAAATAAATTTTCCCTGAAGCAAACCCGGTGGCTTCATAGCTGCATCCATGTTAGCACGTCACGTCTGATGTGGTAATTTCACAGTAACGTTAGGCATACACACAGGTTCGAAGCAGAGGGTGACACGGGAGTGAATTCTCAAGTTCACATGAGACCTAAAGTGCATCCTGTTTGCTTAAAAGCGCAACGTTTCGTTGTTATTCTGAGTGCACACAAATAAACGTAGAGTCTTTACAGATTCGAAAGATGTATTAGGCTACTTTTATCTGTATGACCAAAAATGACGGAGATTTTAAGAGCAAGTGAGCGCACCGGAGCCTGACCTGCAGCAAACGCGCTTCCACACAAACACTTCAATAGCGCACATTTCTCTAGGTTAACATCATATTGAGCGGCCGTGTAAAGTTGCTACTACATACATCTTTCAGATGAAAAGCCATATTTGAGGTTGATGAATGATAGGTGAGCGTTTGGATGTCCTGCCCGAGTGTATTACCACATAGACCAGCCGTTAACAATCTGTCCATCACGGACTGCGAGCCTCTAGTTCAAGACTCGTTCGCCCCTACAGTGCAATTCGGCTAGGTATACATCCGGCTAAAATATCAGGGTGAAAGTCATCATAGCTTGCGTAGTATAGACCCAGCTCCCAACCCAACTTTGAGAATAGATTAACGGCGATATTTTTTTTATCGCCGATAAGAGTCTCACGTTAACGCAGCACGTTAACGCCGATAACGGTCCACCACTAATAAATATACTTAATTATTATGAAGATACCAGAGATGGCTTGAACAACACAGATAAACTTAGACCTTGAGCCAAAAACTCATCACCAAACACCATTGACTTGTACCTATGGGTACAGTCATTTTGTACACTTCAAAACTGTTGCAACAGAGGTGTACTTACAATTTTTCAGTACATGAATTTATATGTTGCCACAGTTTGGAAGTGCCTTTTTCTCTTCTAATTTTGCCCATATAATGAATGTACAAGTCACTGGAGTTTTTGGCTGAAGGTCTGCATTTAAAGTCACACCAGAGGTGTTCAGCTGCTTTCTGCAGACCAGTCAAGTTCTTCCACACTGACTGAATCATCATTTCTCTTTGATCCTTGTCTTATACACTGAGAGACTGTGATGTTAGATTAGAAAAGAGTCCTGTCCAAACTGTTGCTATACAATTAGAAGCACACAATTCCCTAGAATATCATTATGTGCTTAAACATTAAGATTTGTACTCATGGAAATTACTAAAGTAGTCAAAACTTTCATTAGAAGGGGGTGGCAATACTTTTGGCAATATAGTATATTTCACAATGCCTCACGGGATTTTGTTTCTTTTCCTCAATAAAAAGCCATTAAGTTCGCTGTCTTGTATTTTTGTCCCTTTCTCTGAATTCAATGTACCTTTTTTACTCTTTAGGAGGAAAACGCTTAACGCGTTATTAAATGAATTGTGTTCATATCCAGGACTCATCTGCTTGTCTGTACATAGTATGATTTATTAATAACGTGTTTATAGAATTCGGTCTTGGTCTCACCACTATAACGCTAAGGCGAGGGTGTTTCTAATGCACTCTATTTGAAACAGCATGCTATTCTCAATATATATATATATATATATATTTATATATATTTTTTTTTCAGCAACGGAAGTCATTATAGTTGTGTAAATGTCAAGAGCAGTGAATGGGAGAGTACAACAAATATATTTTTGCATTCCTATTTGTTCAAATAGCAAAAGGAAAACTCCTCAATGGCGTTTTCATGGCTTTCAATCGAAGGGAAAACAAATAATAATACTATTTGAGAGCTGATAACAGCAGTCGGAAAAGATATATACCGTCAAATATACCGTCCCTCCCATAGACGCTGCATTAGAAACACCCTCTCATTAGCGTTAAAAGGACATTTTAAAACGCTTACAGTGGTGAGACCAAGACCAAATTCTGTAAACACGTTATTAATAAATCATAATATGTACAGACAAGCAGATGTGTCCAGGATATGAACAAAATTAATTTAATAACGCGTTAAGCGTTTTCCTCCCAAAGATAACCATTTTCAGAAATCTGACAACGTAGGTGCATTAAAACAGTTTTAACATTGGCTCTGCTTGTCTGTACATAGTATGCTTTTATAGTATGAGTCGTTAAGTGTTTTTCATGTCAAGCATTTTATAATGTCCCACGTTAAATAGTATTTTTGCAATGGGATGTAAAGGTGATATAACACAAATTATAGGATTAGTAATGTACATACATTAAAAAAGAGGATTTACGATGTTGATGCTTGTTGAAACGCATCATTACAGTCTTATGAAAGGTTTTTTTTCGCCATATCTTTCTATAACAGGAATAGTACTACAATAGTATGCATTTCTGAATTCAACAAGTCTTTTCAGTGAACACAGTCCGAAACACTGGTGGCACGTGAAAGCAGCACGTTCACGTGCGTCCGAGCGCACAAACACAGTCAGCGGCCGCTAATCAGCGCTAATTACAACAGACATCAAAGCTGCGATGACCTCAGATGGTCAGAATTTCTTACGGCTGGTATTAGCAGCTGATTCCATCAGTGAGAGCAGCACAAACGGATCTCCATCCTCATACGTGTTTAAAGGTGCGATGACTGGCGCGCTGCGCTCTTGCTAATCGTCATTTTCTGTCAGGCCTTTGTTTCAGGAGCTAATGTGGGTCGACTGCTTCAAAGCCATGCTAATGGGCCGCGCGCTGATGTCAAGAGACCAATTACGCTCGCGAGCGGCTTCTCAGACTCAGAGAAGCGGAAGAAGCTTGGAGAAGCGCTTGACTTCTGCGGGACGATCCTCGCTGGAAGAGTCGATATTCCCACAGACGGGCGAAAAGGTCAAGAGAGAGAGAAAGAGTGTAATTCAGCCTCACAGAAGCTCGTATTATTCATTCACAGCGCTGAACAGAATGTAGTTTAGAGCTCGACATCTAACGAGACATGCTTTACATTTGCTGAAGAAAATGAGAGATGTGCTTCTCCTGATCGGTTGCTAAGGTCTTCTGACTGGTTGCTAGGTGGTTTCTTCCTGTCTGGTGGGAAAAGAGTCTTATTGATTTTCTGATTCTGTTTTACAGAGTCTTAGTTTGGGACTTTAAATTTGAAAGGCATATTTCCTAGGTGATATTATGAGGTTAAACAGATATCAGAGCTCGGTCCCATCTGTGGGATTTTATTCACAACTGTGTTCAGCATTGATAATAATCACAAGTGTTTCTTGAACAGCATATTATTATGATTTCTGAAGATCATGTGACACTGAAGACTGGAGTAATGATGCTTAAAATACAGCTTTGATCACAGAAATGCATTATAGTTTAACATTCACATAGAAAACTTATTATAAATGGGAAAAAATGTTTCACAGTATTATAGTTGCATTTATGATCAAATAAATAAAGTCTGAGCAGGAAAGACTTATTTAAAAAAATATTTTAAAAGTCTGAAAATATATTTTTTGAACAATAGTGCATACAGTTCAACAATATGTAATATAAATTAATTTCAAACAGACAAGAAATGAAATGCGTTAATATTTGAAGCTAAATGTGCCATCTTTTGACAGAAGGCATGCACCACAAGCACTTCCGCTTCTGCTGTCGTAGTATATTAATAACAAAAAATGTTTAGGTTAAAACTGCATCTGTACCTGAAACATGATTGACACTGGTAACCTTTTTCAATGCTGGAAGCAGAAAAATAATAAATTATATAATACATTTAAGAGTCTTTCCAAGTCAAGTCATGAGTCATTGTTGTCAAAGTCGATTTGCAGCCCTGAACATCAGTCAGTTTCAGTGGATCTGATGGATTTTTGTGCTGTTTGTGGGTTTGTGTCTCTATGAAACATTCATTCTGTTTGATCAAATGACAAAAATCAGTCTAATAATATGGTCAAAAAAATAAATAACAAAATAAACAACCCGTCAACAGCCATCAAACTTAAAATGAATAAAATCCGTGCTCTTGAACGCAGCAGATTTATGAAACTCAGATTTCTATAGAAATACTACAGAGTTCAGAAGTTTTGCATGAACGCCTCTGACTGGGCAAATGCCATAATGATGCATTCTGGAAGATTAAGTCACGCAAAATGAATACATATATGAGGCGTTTCTTCCAGATGCCGGGCGACTCAATCCCTATTTCTGCTCTCTGGGCCAGACGCATCAATCAAAGTCTCTTAACAAGACAGACACAAGACTTTACCAGCGTCTGCGTGATCTGTTCTGTCAAGCATGACCCCGGTCAGATCGGGCCCCGTGTGCCTGACCCACGAGCGGCCCTTGACCCCTGCTAAGCACTGCCTCGTCTACACGAGCCGCCTCTCCGTGGCCGAGTGAAGATGCATCTCAGCGCACCGCGGGACACACTTGATTTGACCAGAGGGGGCGACATGATGAATGAGACACTTCTGTGAATACACTGCTACAGCAATCCGGTCCCCGTCTCTCTCTCTCTCTCATTCGCTGCAATCTAGTCTTGAACATCAGATCCTACGCTCACCATAGCTCAAGCGGAGCGAGGCCTCGTGAAAAGAGGAGACGTCTCGAGTCACCGGAGGAGCTTTCTCTGAGATACTGTTTTGAATATGCTCTTTAATCAAATGACATTGCAGCTCCAGATGTCTTCAAGGTGGCACCCGAACACAACTGCTATGGCTCATCGAAATGCCACGTCCCCTGGTACCTTCTAGCAGCTTCAGCGCCGGGATCTCGAGTCTCTCCCACACGCTTTCTCACTTTGCATTGGAAAACACAATGTGGCAGAAGCACGAGCTGAGGCCTGTTTCATGATGTAATGCACTTCAGGCGAAGAACATCATCAGAGAAGGGTGGATGGCGCCATCTGTCGTTGGCAAGAAGCTCAAGCAGGGGCTGTGTACTCTCAGAGAAATGAACCCATGCATTTCCAAGTTTTCTTATCTAGCAGTTGACATTATCAAATTAAGCAGATTCATAGCATTTTGCAGTCTGTAAAAAAAAGGTGGAAGCTTGTGTTGCACACACAGAAGAGGCGATGTTGTCTGGTGGCACATATTAGTTTTTATTTTGTCTCACACTGCGGAAATAATAAACACAACAAGAAATGAGTTCGTTTCACAGTAGTGTGTTTTAAGGACTGGCAGTGTGACTTCTTCAGACATGAGTTTAACTCGCTGCGGCTCACCATCGCCACCTAGCGTCACCTGCCAGTATAAACAGGTCTAGGTGATGTTATAATAGGCATCATTTTACAGTGTACACAAATTTTAAGTAAGCACCAGTATATTTAATAAATGATAATTAATAATACTAATATATATATATATATATATAGCTATATGAATCTATATGCCTACACTTGAATTGCTTGGATGTGATGAAAATAGGCTCACTGAAGAAAAACAAAACAAAACATGCATTTACTTACACATTTATAAAAAAAAAACAGTACTCATACATACACAGAGCCGATCCTCCCTATACGCAGAATATACG
This sequence comes from Gymnocypris eckloni scoliostomus, assembly GCA_027564155.1. Classification (NCBI taxonomy): domain Eukaryota; kingdom Metazoa; phylum Chordata; class Actinopteri; order Cypriniformes; family Cyprinidae; genus Gymnocypris; species Gymnocypris eckloni. Next base: position 775,002 of record CM050413.1, on the reverse strand, counting down.
CAAGCTGCGTAGGGCCCCGAAACACCAGGGGGCCCCCGAACTCTCAAAGATGTTTTAACTTTAGTCTAATTTTGAAAGCATAGCGAGTCGGGGAAGAGATACTGTTTCTCGAGCGCTTTCCGCGAACACGATTCCATCCTTTACATCCAATTAACTGCAGTTTTTAGCTGAAATAAACACTAGAGGCAGTGAAACAAAAATGTTTACTCCTTGTTACACAAATTATGATTACAGGTTCAGATTATTAATTGAAAGAACACTTACTTTCATCTAGTATTATGTTATGAGCTCAACACTTTTGCCATTGTGCATTATTTGTAGAATAACACATGTTGATGTTTGCATCACATTTCCAGCTCCGTATGTCTGTTTATTCTGACATGGTAAACTTGCTCGGTAGCGCACCTGGTATAGCATTGTACTTGTGATGTGAAGCGCTCGGGTACGAGTCTCGTCAAACACAAGTCACGATAAAAGTGCTTAGAGACTTGCGGCAGGAAAATAAAATGGCATGTTGCTTCAGAGAATGTGTCTTTATTTTACCTTTATCGTTTAATTTTAAGGTCAGGTTTACCGTAGGTACATTATTATCAAAGCGATAGAACATTTTTGTTTTAGCGCCACTCACTGGACATTTATTTTCTGAAATGCAGCGATACATAAAAAAGCTACAATATATTAAAGCATTGCAACGTTCGCTTTCATGTGTTTCAGATCAAAGTAAACAAGCATTTAGCACCCCTACTGGTCGCTTAGACAGTGTCATGAAGAAGCAGCGTATTTCAAAACAGACAAATTACAACCAGACAAATCAGACAATATTTAAGATTTAGATATTTTGAGATTACTGGTGGCAGCCAATAACCGTATCTGCAGATTTCGAATACATATTGTGCTTTTAATTCTCCACTGCTATTATACAATTGTATATTACATTTAGATACCATCCAATGGCAAATACAACTTTCTAGCTACTGGCATCGGCTAAAGAAAAATCAAAATCAGACAACTACTCATATTTTATTGAGTAAAAACATATTCTTGAGATGTACATTAATATACTTTTAAACAATAATTTACTGTAAAATGTGTTGGATTAATACCGTCGGCATCATCACAGACACATTAAAGACCTGAAACCTACAGAATGTATTTATTTAGGAGGTTTGTGGTAACTGTAACTAGTCTATATGTACAGATGTGCCGGTTCACCTGGAGAGATTCTGTGTTTGGGCTCTTTAAGAGGATGCTGGACGGTGGTTATTTATATGTGTGAGTAATGACTGAATCACTCGGTGAAGGCCAATAGATGCTTTATTACCATCAGGCCGTAGTTTATTTTCCTTCGATTTTAACATGACGCTCTTAATGATTGGGCCTCTGATTTACGCACAGATGCCCGATTGAACTGCCCATAAAACAGCAGCGTATGTCTCAAACTACTCAGACTTTGTTTACAAAGTCATGACATCACAAAATGCTTCTGGAAGTCCGTGAAGTCTCATGATCATCGACGGTTTCATAAAACACAATAATATTGGATTCGGTTTCAGTGTGAGCCAGAATCACAGATCTCTCGCAGATATAATCAGATACACAATCCCCACGGTTGATTTCCCGAGTCTTTCATCATCATCTCTAAATGCGCTAATAGATCTGAGACTCCAGCGGCTTCTTGCCCTGAAACTCAACAGCACCTTTAAAGGGAAATTTCATCCAAAACAATCATTCTGTCATCATGTCAGTACAAACCTGAATGACTGACTTCTGAGGGACACAATATAGGAACTTTTACACATACAGAAACAGTTCATAAGGATTGTGAACTCACACGATTATCGCTGTAGCTGAGCTGAATAAAAAGCAGAAACGTTTTTCCGATGAAACGTGAAGACAATAAACACATGATTGTGAATATATGGTTGATGTGTTTTTCAAGTTATCTTCAGGTAATAAATAAAGTATATGAAAAATGTAGAACTGATTGACATATCATTTAGTATAGAAACTATAAAATATATTTCCTGAATTAATCTGTGATAAAAATGGAAATAGGGTCTTCGTAGTAGCCTTTATAAACCAATCATAAAATTGTCATTACGAAAACATGTGAACAAACATATTGTAGCCCCTTGCTGCAACTAACCGTGCTTCCACAGGCTACACACAGAAATATAAACTACAGCTGTGCATCTTCACGCCGTTATCGTAAAATAATAATAATTCAATAATATAAGTTTACAAGCACACCACTCCGCTGGGAACTCCACTTACCGGCAGCCGCGGACGTTATTGAAGGCATCCTAAAGGGTGTTTTAATGTGAGGGATCGTCCCGGATGAGATCGTTAGGGGAAAGCTCATTATGTGGATCATTTAATTTACGGATAATCTATTAGTAATTCATTTTAGTAATAGTTAGATTGGGCAGGCCTTCACAAAAGTGCGTTTGATAAAAAAAATGAGGGGCATTTTGGGCATGAGGGTGAAAAGGAACCGGTGCTCAAGCACCCACCACTCCCTCTTCACGTGCCTGGTCACATGTATATACTTTGTTTCTGTTTAGCTGTTCTCCGCCTTGTTCTTGTCATTGACCCAGTTTCTGTTTCCCCTTGATTGTGTTAGCTAGTTCACCTGTGTCTAGTTAATTAAGTCATTCAGTCCCTCTCCTGTGTTCGTATAAAGTCTCCCTTTTCTGCTCGTTCAGTTGTCGGTTATTAACGTTGGATATTTGCAGTCTTCTGCCTGTGTTCCCTTCCTGTTTGCCCATATTTGGTTATGTTCCTGTTCTCATTAGTTCATTGTCTAATTATAAGTTAATCACCTTCATTGTGTCCACCTGTCAGCCCCTCGTTAACTACCCTATATTTGTTCCTGTCCTTTGAGTTCTAGTTTGTCGGTTATTGTTGATGTTACCGTGTGTGTGTGTGTGTGTGTGTGTGTGTGTGTGTGTGTGTGTGTGTGTGTGTGTGTGTGTGTGTGTGTGTGTGTGTGTGTGTGTGTGTGTGTGTGTGTGTGTGTGTGTGTGTGTGTGTGTGTGTGTGTGTGTGTGTGTGTGTGAGTGAGAATCCATATTCTCTTCGTGTGACTCTTGTGTGTGCACAGCACCAAAACCGTGACACATGAATACAAAGACCACATTTTGTTTCTAACTCATCATGCATTAAATGCCCTGTTCATGTGTAACAGTATAGAAAGCAGATGTGTTTGTCAAAGATAAACAACTAAGCGGCTGAAAAGAGCAAGACTCGACACAGCAACCAGACACACCCATATAGATGCAAAAATACTGCAATATTGCACTAAACACTAATATAGGTTTATTTGACTGTAATAACCTATTGGCTGTTTTAAATGTTTGATATATTCAATAATTTACTCATCTGTAATGTCTTTGAAGGACATAAGATCTTAAGTGACTAATTATGATTAATATACTGGAATATGAAGTCATTAATTCAAAGTTCAAGTAATCTATTACAGTTTAAACTGACAGCTGTAATAAGCTGAGTGAAGTTGGTTTCGACAGCAGGCCATCGAGCAGCTTCAGAAATGTGAAAAATGCTTCCAGAATCCAGACTGATTAAGCGTCTAACGCTAATAAAACTGATCAAACATAATCACACACGTGTCTCGCTCGTTCCAGAATAACACCAGCTCACAATCCCAGCGGACGCCGTTCCCACGCTTCCCTTATTTTTATCGTAGACTTTTATCTTCTCTTCCTACACAGTTAAATATGATTCACAGAACAGAGATAATAAGCCATTAATTCTCATAAGACACGATACCTTGTCTGACTGTATTAAAATATATTAAATGCGTGACTCGACATGATCGACCTGCACGACTCGCTCTGATCCACACAATATTCATCTTCGGTTGTGTTCTGAATATCAACGGCTTGAGACCTTTACGTTCTTTGCTCCTTTGACTTTGAAGCTACTGGACCTGCATATGACAGACAGCAGTACGTCTACAGTTAATATTCACTACAATAATCCTCAAATCAAAAGCAGACTGGCACACGAGTGTGTGTGTTCTGGTATTCCCTACATCATGAGGGCCAAATATCCCCACAGTTCACCCAAACATGAACATGTGCTCACCCTCAGGCCATCCAAGATGTAGATGAGTGTTCTTCATCAGATTTGGGGAAATGTACCATTGCATCACTTGCTCGCAAGTGGATCCTCTGCAGTGAATGGGTGCCGTCAAAAATAACATGAAGTTTGCTTGCAGGCGATATGGTTAAAATGTTATTGGTGTAAACATGAGTGAAGATTTGGGCTGTTGGTGGCGATCGAGGGTTTTGAGAGAGAGACTCTCTGTGCCTGTGTTGTTGGTAATTACACACTCCTAATTATCATCGGCTCTGCTGGTTTGTGAAGCTAATTTGTGCTGCTCTTGGTAGATTGTGCTGGTCATTATGGAAATGATCTGTGTCTGTGTTCTCTAATTTGCTTATTGTCAGTAGATTGACATGAATTTCCACCCTGGTCACACGTTTATTTTCTCTGATAAGTAAATCTGGTAAATGGTTTCTAACTATGGCTACGTTCAGACTGCAGGATAATGGGGCCCACATTTTTATTTATTTATTAATTTATTGATTCATTAATAATAATTAATAATTAATAAAATGTTTTTTGTGTTTCATTTAGACAAGGCTATCGACGGAGCAGAGCGATGCTCCTCGTGTTCCCACGTCTTTGACACTGACCGGGCCCGGAAAACACGCGACACAAACCGCAAAACACTTAAATGGCTAATTAGAGTGACTTCAAAGAAACATGCTATGAAAAATTAATATTAGGTGATTGCATAACGCACAGCGCTGGGTTACATAAGAGACCCGAATCAGATGTGAACACTGGGTTACTGTTTAGAGCTGAAAGCTCCGGAGTAAACAAACCACAAGAACAGAAAGAGTCTGAGGATTGATTCAGCATGTCAAATGTTGAGGTTATTCAGGGACGTCCAGAGGAGCCTCCACCCGTCTATGACAAACGGCTTATTTCCAATCTCATAAACTGCCCAGCATCAATCACAGAACATCTTCAGCTTATCATTTACACAGAGACTGCAGGGAGATTGTCTTCAGTTGATCATCTTATAGATTCAAGTTTATATTAGTGATTAGGGATGTAACGATTCAATTCGATTCATGATTTTGATTTCACGATTCGATTTTCTCACGACTTTTTAACAGAATGAGATTGAAGACAGTATGCAGTAAATGTGTCCTTCTGTTAGGCTATTGCTGCATGCTTCTTTCTTAAATTGAAATATAACAAAACTAAATTGACATTTTTAAACAAAACCCAAATCAAACAAGTTACACAAATAAAAAGAATATCTTAATATGCACAAACTAAGGTTTTTCATTTGCTCTTTTCATTTTAATTAACAAACAACCACTGCATTTTAATCATGATCCACACAAAGATGCAGCATACATGCAGCACAAGCGTTTTTAATCTAAATTAGAGACTGTATAAATTAGAAGCAAAACAGAATAGTATGACATTAGTTTTCTGAAACTATATTACATAAAACATGTGAAGGAAACAGCAGACGAGCTGAATGAGACGCAGATTCACTCTCTGCCAGCAGGCGGCACTTATGAACAACGATGATACAGTATTTCCTTGGTTACCGCTGTAAACAAAGCAGCGCTTAGGAACAGCAATGATCCGGTGTTTCCTTGGTTACCACTGTAAACAAAGCAGTGCTTACGAACAGGAATGATACAGTGTTTCCTTGGTTACCGCTGTAAACAAAGCAGTGCTTACGAACAGCAATGATACAGTGTTTCCTTGGTTACCGCTGTAAACAAGGCAGCGCTTACGAACAGCAACGATACAGTGTTTCCTTGTTTACGGCTATAAGCAAAGCAGCCATTAAGCCTGAGACACTGCACAATTTTAGCATATAATATCACTGCAAACCGGGCTGTGCGACATGGATCTAATGAACTTAGGTATGAAATGCATGTAGACTGTACAATGATGACACTTACTGACTCGTAGGCTACTCGTTGGCTGGTCAGTAAACCTGTGTAAACTACACCAATGAGCCAAATCATTATGACCACTTGTTTAATATGCTTTTGGTCCTCCTTGACCCACTGAGTCTGGGACTCTATAAAACTCCTGAAGGTGCCCAGTGGTATCTGGCACCAAGGTCCTTGTGTACTTAACCTGCGAGGTGGAGCTGCCATGGATTGGCCTGGATGATCCAGCACATCCCACAGGTACTCAGATTAACATCTGCAAAATTTGGAGGTCAGGACAACACCTTGAATTCCTCATTATGTTCCTCAGCCTATTCCAGATCAATGTCTGCAATGTAGCAGGCCGCAGTGATATCAGGGAACACCATTGCCATGAAGGGTGCAACTGGTCTGCAGTGAGGTTTAGGTAGGAGGCGTGTGCATGAAAATGACGTCCACATGAATACCTGGACATAGGGTTCACCATCAGAACATTGTTCAAAGCATCACAGTCTCTCAACTGGCTCCCCCAGTGTATCCTGGTGCCATTACTTCCCCAAGTAAACGTGATATAAATAAAAACAGGACTCATCAGACCAGATAACCTTCTTCCGCAGCTCCAAGGTCCACTTCTGTTGCTCATGTGCCCATTCTAGGGGCTGGAGACAGGGGTCTTCAAGGGGAACACAGGCACGTCATGAAGTGCTTTCGCACCGGAGGAACCTTTTCATTGTTCCTAGAACTAATAGTGGACCTTCCCGCTTTTTCACATGTTCGCACCCCAGGAACTAGGAGCGTATTTACTTCTAGGGACTCTGTTTGGGGGAACTAATTGGCCAAACGCAAATGAAACAATGGCTCCCTTGTTATGTTCTTTTCTCAGTCTCGATGATAACACTGCAAGTTGTCATAGGAGATTTAGTCAGATTTTCATGCTCTTTTAATCGTGTAAAAATCAAGTTTATATTCCATCTCCGTTATCACAAACCCCACGACACACAACAAAAACAGCTCCTATCATGGCATCCTCCATTCACTGGTTGTTGATTTTTGTAAATGCCACGAATAAAGACAACGCTATCAGCCGCTTCAGAGTTCTTGCTGCCAGTGCGAATGCAACCAGGAATACGGCCCGACTGATAAGCTCCTAGGACTAAGTTCCTAGGACTATGCGGTACAAAAGAACCTATTGGAACTGTCACCACATAGACCTCAATGATCCTTGAACGCCCCACACCAGGGGTTTACTAAATGCTCTCACCATTTTGTGGTTTGTCCCTCCTCAGACCACTGTTCGTAAGTCCTAACAAATTCTGTCCAGGAGCAGCAGACAAGCCTCGCTGCTTCAGAGACGCTCTGATGGCTGTTTGGCCATTACAATTTGGCCCTCGTCTAAGTCCTTCGGATCTTTATTCCTGTCCACTTATTCTGCGCCAACATGTTGGCATACATGACCTGATTGTCCATTTACCATATAAACTGTCCAGGCCTTCTCATGTGAGCTTGTTTGGAGACAATTTACAATATTTATTTGTGAGTGGTCTAATGTTTTGGCTCATCGTTGTAAATAGTGCTATCAACATTTAAATTATTGAAAGAGAGAAAACACTTTCCACATCGTTTGTTGATGATTTCAAAGAACAAACTGTGAAATTATTTTGACATAGAGGCTCATTAAATCAGATATATGTCAACAAGGACAGGTTTGACATGAGCCTATTCGCAAGAACAAAACTACATGAGATAAAAGAGAATACGATCCAGACAACAGTAAATACAGCTTCACTTACTGCCAGGAATACATTTTTGAAGTGCATTTTGATTATTGACTGAATCAATATGATAATTTTGTTTACCTTTGTATGATAAACTATGATTAAATCTGGGTCCAAGAAAGCCAGTTGATAAGCACTGGTCTAATGAATATCACACAGAAACATGGCAAGAGTTTTTTTATATTGTCAAGCTATAGTCTGATAGGTGCATTCTATGCAATATCTGAGATTTAGGTTTTACTAAGTTGTTTTCCAATGAGTGTTTCTGGCTTAGAAACAGTTGTTGGTTTTAATTATTGAAAGACAGTTCTGTCTTGGTCACTGAATGCTTAAATAATGCATTTCTTCAGAGTTGTTTTGAAGAAGATCAAGGAGCGTGACACAGTTATGGAGAGTTTGGTTAACACTGGCCAATGATCCATTGCAGCGACCAACACACTCAAAAATAGAATAGTGCTTAAAATAGACCAGAAACCACTATGGGGTGTTTTACTGAGGATTCAGGCCTGGTCCACACTAATACTTTTGATTAAACATGCAGTTTTTTCTCTATATTTTGGCCTTGTGTCCACACTGAGACAACGTTTTTGACAAGGAAAATTGAGCTCTTTGAAAACGCTTTTTAAAGTGGATAAATTTGAAAATACTGTTTTTGTGTTGTGGTGTGGATTATGAAAGCAGAGACTTTTGAAAATGATGAAGCATGTCTAGTCATGTGACACATATATATATATATATATATATATATATATATATGTTTACATATACATCATGTTTATACCAGTATTGTGCCTGTTATGTGCTATACGTTCACACTGTTGCTACAGATGTTTCTTTGTACACTTCATATCACAGTCATGCAAAGATGACAGAAATTGTAAATACATGTGGCAAAACATGAGGGCAGTTGAGTTTTAGATCAAAATGAGCGCGACATAGATGCGTCAGTTAATGATCAGTTATTTAACTAAATAAAATTATCCTGTCTGAAGATTTGAGTGAAAACGTATCAAGTGTCTTCCATCTGTATCGTCTCAAGCTTTTCTGGGGTTTTACACATGCGCAGTAAGGATAATTGAACGTTTTCCGACGTTTCAGTGTAGATGAGAAACTTGTGGAAAACACTAGTGTGAGAGTGTTTAAAATGAAAACATTGTTTTCAAATGTATCCAGATTAATGCAGACGTAGCCCCAGGTCCTTGTGTGAAGAGAACAGATGCATCTGTGTTGTGCTTCAGAGGGATTATTAATTATCTTTTGCTTGTTCGTTTCTAATTAAACAAACTCTTGTTTTCCTTTGTAAGCTTCTTAACGGGTGAAGTGGCTCTTGCCGTCAGACACGTTTCTGTCGTGGTTGTCAGTGATACTGTGTCTGTAACGCTGAAGGTTTGTGGGCTCAATCATGAGAAATATGAGTGTAAGTGAGTCATGCGACAGTCAGACCCTCAAAGCCTCTTATCCTCTGTCTGGAGAAGAAAGGAGAGTCGGGTTTGTCTTTAAAATCTGGATTAGAGATAGACAGAAAATAAAGAAATAAATTACAAAGAGCGACAGCAAACGAGAGAAATTTCAGACACATTCTGAGCGTGGGCAGTGGTTCTCAATTCCAGTCCTGGGGACCCCCTGCTCTGCACATTTTGCATATCTCCCCTATTTAACACACCTGATTGAGCTCATCAGCTTATTAGGAGAAAGACACATGAACTGAACTAACGAGCTGATGATCTCAGTCAGGTGTGTTAAATAAGGGAGACATGCAAAATGTGTAGAGCAGGGGGTCCCCAGGATTGGAATTGAGAACCACTGACATAGGGTAAGATTTAAGACATGTGGAACATATTTCACCGATGTACATCATTAAGGCCGTGTGTTAACCGTGATGTATGAGTGTGTGTGTGTGTGTGCGTGTATGCGAGTGTGCGTGTGCGGTCACATGTGGGATGTGTCGTCTGACACTCATCTGCATCCGCCTCGCGTCTCTGTTCGAGATGTTCAAAGAAGAGAGTGAGTGATTCTCACAGGATCAGACGAGTCTCTAAACACTCGCCTGAAGAAATCCCAGAGATTACGCGTGAAACTCAACCTACATCCCAATCACAGACGGAGACAAACAGAGAGACGCTCCGTTTCTCATCGCAGACCTGATGGCATCACCGTAGTTTACATGCAAACACGAATAAACACGCAGGTGTAATGATGTTCATATGCAAACAGTGTTAATGTGATTGCTGGAAGGTGTAGTCTGCTGTTGTTAACTCTGGTTTTGTATCGTGTATATTCCTCTAATTAGTCTCATTGTTCTCACCTGTGTCTCATTAGCCTCATTGACCGCTGTTGTATACTGTATATTCATGCCATATAGTCCTTGTTCTTCTCAGCTGTTATTATGTACGTTTGGAAGTCTTTGATCATCTTGTATTACTGATGACAAAATGTGAATTTGAGAATTTTACTGGTACACTGAAGAAAAAATGGGGCATAGTAAATTATTAAATTAACCTTCATACGAAATCAATCGCTCTCATGTTGCATCTGTGTGTGAATATGCAGTTTTGACACAAGCTCTTCTTCATGCTTACAGACAATGCACAGTGTTTAATTTCACTCAATTATGCACACTAGAAAGTGTAATCTTCCTCCATTGCTTGTGCTGTTTCTCTCCAAGAGTTGGTCAGAATCTCACCAGAAGTGCTATGTTATCCGGGTACTGTTAGCCTGCTTTGCTGATGACACACACTCTGTGTCATGCATATACTAGTGTACTGAAGTAAAACAAGTACATTATGTTTTTGAAAACAACAGTTTTTAGCCGTGTGTTTTTGGAAAACGCGTCTCAGTCCAGCTCTGAATATAACGAGAAGGAAGCAGCATCTCTTTATAACACGTCTTCATTCCACGGCTGATGAAATCTGCTCTGTTTGCGCTCGTCTTTCTGTCGGCCTGGTTTTCCTCCTCTCTTCCGCTCAGTTTATAAATAAGGTCTCGGTTTGCTGGTCCAGGAGGGAATCTAATGAGTGTTCAAGTGTAATCCGGTGAGCAGCAGTAAATCTGAGCTGTTTACCGCGCGCTCAGGGTAAATTACTGCTATGTAAATCTGCTCAAGTGCTGCGCGGCTGGAGAAGCAGTGATTGAAGCTGCTGCAGAAACGCTAAGTGGACAGAAAGCCAATACTCTGGAGCGGAGAGAGAGACGGGCTCGGCCATCTATTACTCCCTGAGCTTAGCCAGCGACAAGCAATTTATCAGAGAAGCCTGGA
>CM050413.1:718978-758978 GCA_027564155.1 Gymnocypris eckloni scoliostomus | reverse complement strand
CACACACACACACACACACACACACACACACACACACACACACACACACACACACACACACACACTCTCTCTCTCTCACACACACACACACACACGAGTCTCTGTAATCATATGATCCAAACAAATCTCCAGGAGGACTGTGTTTCATTAATCCAGCAGTCATATGTAACTCTGGATGTATAAAGTGTCTGCTTCATTCAAACAGCCGTGAGCAGCATGAGTCTCAGCAGACCCTGTGTGTTTACTCTCCTAATTATCAACGATTATATTAACACATGAAACTACAGAGACTCAAAACATCATGAGAGTGATAAACTGATAACATGTTATATGTCATACTCCATATTGGGGAAAGTTATACTTTTATAACATATTTACAGATAACCTTCTTGGGGGAAAGAAAGTTACGTTTAAAAGTAATGCATTTTTGTGATGCCTTTGTTACACCAAAAGTTAAATAAAAAAGCCTCAGGCCGAAGGAAAAGTACATCCAAAAAGCTCAAACAATCATTCATTCCGGAGTACGTGAATTAAAAAGTTTAATTAAAGTCATTTTTGCTCATTGGTTTGGTTGAACTGGATCATTGAAGGTCAGCAGCACTGAGACACTGGTTCATAACATGTAATTAAACACGTGTTATTTAACATATAATTACTACAGGCTTGCATCATATTCTGTGTGAGCGTTTTACTGTGTTTATTCACATTGAGGAATACTGAATATGTGTTGTGTGTGTGAGACACATTCTTGTACTAAACACTGGAGGGACTAAACTTACACAACACTGCTGTAAAGAGCAGCTCTTTGCTTTGTTTGTCCAGCTACAACTGAGATGAGAAGTGTCACGGCTGGTGAGAGAGATCACCGTTAATCAGAGTCTGGGTCCAAATGCAGGGAAAAAAGGCTTTAATAAATAACAAAAAGGCCAACACGGCCAAAAAAACAAAACAATTAGGAAGCTGGAATACATAAAACAGCAGCACAGTGCATGTATCCCCAGCGTGCTGATCACAGAGACAAACAAATTCACATCTGCAATTTAGCCAGGCAGAGGGACGGGAATGAGGTGTATAAATAGTCCAAGATGATGAAGAACAGCTGAGGAGTGTGATGAGAGGCAGGTGTGTGTGGTTAAGGGAAATTAGTCCAGGAGAAAGGGAAATGGCGACCTCTGGTAGTGAGAGGGAGGAGCGCCAGGCCTGGACTCATGACAGAGAAGCAGCTATAAGAAGTCATGCTACTCATGTGATTTCTCATTATTAACATATTGCATCTGACAACAGTGAGAGGAGAGACTGATGCTTCACCGAACCACACACCAGTGTTACCCCCTCTCTTGAAGGTCAGGTCATTGCATTTATTTTTCTCAATTTTTTTTAAATTGAGATGTATACGGTCATCTGAGAGCTGAATAAATAATATTTCCATTGATGTATGGTTTGGACAATATTTGTAAATCTGGAATATGAGGGTGCAAAAAAAATCTAAATATTGAGAAAAGCCTCTTTAAAGTTGTTCAAATGAAGTTCTTAGTAATGCATGTTACTAATCAATAATTAGGTTTTGATATATTTACGGTAAGACATTTACTAAATATCTTTATGAAACATGATCTTAATATCCTAACGAATTTTGGCATAAAATAAAAATGTATAATTTTGACCCATACTGTCACACCGCCTTTGGACTAATTGTTGTGTTTTCTCCTCTTGGGTCATCGGTTCCTGTTCTTGTTCTCATTGTCATTTTTAGTTAATCTTCTTCACCTGTCTGTCCCTTACTGTTCCTATAGAATAGGTCTATACCTTGTTGTTTCATTAAAAGCCCCCCAAAAGCTGTAAACCTAGGGAAACATTGACAAACACTTGAGTTTCTGTTGAGTTCATAGAGCTTAGAGTTGAACTGAGAACCGGATTAACTCAGCAGTCACATCTACTCACATGGTGAGTGTGTGTGTGTGTGTGTGTGTGTGTGTGTGTGTGTGTGTGTGTGTGTGTGTGTGTGTGTGTGTGTGTGTGTGTGTGTGTGTGTGTGTGTGTGTGTGTGTGTGTGTGTGTGTGTGTGTGTGTGTGTGTGTGTGTGTGTGTGTGTGTGTGTCTCTGTGTATGTGTGTGTGTGTGTGTGTGTGTGTGTGTGTGTGTGTGTGTGTGTGTGTGTATGTATGTGTGTGTGTGTGTGTGTGTGTGTGTGTGTGTGTGTGTGTATATATGTGTATGTGTGTGTGTGTGTGTGTGTGTGTGTCTCTTGTGTGTGTGTGTGTGTGTGTGTGTGTATGTGTGTACGTACATGCGTACGTACGTACGTACGTACGTACGTGCAATGCATTGTATGTGTGTGTGTATATGTATATCTCTATATATATATCTCTGTATGTCTGTGTATGTATGTATGTGTGTGTGTGTACGTGTGTGTGTATGCATATGTGTATACATGTGTGTGTGTGTGTATGCGTACGTACGTACGTACGTACGTACGTACGTACGTATTGTGTGTGTGTGTGTATGTGTGTGTGTATGTATGTATATATGTCTCTGTATATCTCTATGTGTCTGTGTATGTGTGTGTGTGTGTATGTGTGTGTGTGTGTGTATATATATATATCTCTATAAATGCATTTATGTATATGTGTGTGTGTGTGTGTGTGTGTGTGTGTATATGTCTATGTATGTCTCTATGTGTCTGTGTATGTGTGTGTGTGTGTGTGTGTGTGTGTGTGTGTGTGTGTGTGTGTGTGTATGTCTCTATTGTGTGTGTGTGTGTGTGTGTGTGTGTGTGTGTGTGTGTGTGTCTGAATGTTAGTCAGTGTGTATGTTTGCGCATAAAAACATATCTCCAAAGTTACAAATCTTCAAATTCCACTCCAAAGTGAGATATTTCATTTAAAAATATATCTTTTCAAGAACTACAACAAACTGCTCGTTTGAATTACAGCATTGTTTTCTACCTCGCTGTGGATTTTAACACAGTTATTACACATGCACCTGAATAATTATGTATGTGAATATGTATGTTACAACTATGAAAACGTTTTTATAAACTGCTGACAGTACAATTCTGAACAATAATGATTGTGTGACCTCAGAGCTCTCTGATTGGTCCGCTGATGATTGTGTGACCTCAGAGCTCTCTGATTGGTCCGCTGATGATTGTGTGACCTCAGTGCTCTCTGATTGGTCCGCTGGTGATTGTGTGACCTCAGTGCTCTCTGATTGGTCCGCTGATGATTGTGTGACCTCAGAGCTCTCTGATTGGTCCGCTGATGATTGTGTGACCTCAGTGCTCTTTGATTAGTCCGCTGATGATTGTGTGACCTCAGAGCTCTCTGATTGGTCCGCTGATGATTGTGTGACCTCAGTGCTCTTTGATTGGTCCGCTGATGATTGTGTGACCTCAGATCTCTCTGATTGGTCCGCTGATGATTGTGTGACCTCAGAGCTCTCTGATTGGTCCGCTGAAATCGCGACGGTGAATCTGAAGCAGTAGCACCACGACTCACCAATCAAGTCACCGTAATTTCTACAGCGCATTACAGTAGATTAACATGTGAACTGAGAAACAGGTGATCATCTGACCGAGTTCAGGAGAAAACCTGCTGTACACTCTTAAAAATGAAAAACAAATATATATATTTATTGGCATCGGTGGCTCTATGTAGAACCTTGAAGTAATAAACCCATGGACAGCTACACATACAGCCTGTGTTAAATAATTTAAAAACATGTAATCAAGTAGTTTTTATTTAAAAGTGAAATAACTGTACTGTACTTAAATAAAGATTAAATTACATTTTTATTATTTAATATTTATTTAAGTACAGTTTTTTACAGTACCATTTTTATTTCACTTTTAGGTACAATATATTTTAATTTAATAATTGAGTGTTTAATTTAACTGGAAGTAAGCACAGTGCAGTGTTAATGTTCAAACTGTGTGTTTACAATGTTTTAAGAGGCTGACAATAATATATGTTCTTATTAGGAAATAACTGGTTCGTTTTTTTTCTTTTACTGTGAATAGTGCTACTGCTTTTAATGTTGGTCATAATGGTGGTACTTGGAAAGCCAAATATTTTCTTGGTGTAAAAGTTTGAGAACCACTGCATTAGAAAATATGGCTTGATAGTGTCCGCCGTGTGTTTGACTACATGTCATGATTTTTAAGCTAATGCATATTGCAAATTTTTTTGCCGTATGGATATTACCTTTAGATAGTCACCACTGATAACCTAAATATAATGTAGAAACTTTAATTTTCTGTGAAGCTGCTTTGCAACGATTTGTATTGTGAAGGGTGCTATACAAATACACTTCACATGAATTGAATTGATATCCAGGATGAAGAATGAATGTGATAAAGCTGATTATCTAAGAGATCTGTGTCTTTAAGGACCCTCTTTTGTTCTTTAATGCGTGGGATTAAAGATGTATTGAGTTGTGCTCTGAAGACAGGTCTGGATAAACTAGAGAACATCACATCAGGTTCGTAGTGAGGTCTTTCTGATGTGTTGTAAAGGCAGACGGGGTTTTGTGTGGTTTGAGTCTCAGCTCGGGGCGCGTGAGTCTGACGCGGTCACGCGGGGATCAGAGCTGCGGTCACGCGCTCCGCCGCTATTTAAACTCCTCCGCCGTTCGTTCCGCGAACTCTCCACCGAGAACAGATTCATCAGACATAACCTGACTAATTACAGACATAACCTGACTAATTACAGACATAACCTGAGTCTAATTACAGATCTGGCCGACTGTTCGTGTTTGGAGACGATGTGGGAACTTTTGCTGTAGTTTTTGGAGCTCGGACGCTGTTTATTAAGTTTGATACATTAATTATTTCTGAGAGAACTTGATGGTTTCTGCTGTTTTTAAGGCGATCTGGAGATTTATTGCAGACTATTTGGATATTATTGATTGCTTTGAGATTGCCAGACGATTTTGGTCATGATGCGGATATCATGCGGAGGAATGCTGATGCTCGTGCACGCGCTGGGGCTCGTACGCGCTCAGTTCCCGCGCGCGTGCGTGACACCGGAGGGCCTCGGGAGCGCGCAGTGCTGCCCGTCTCTGTCCGCTCTGGAGAGTGACCCGTGCGGCGCGCGCTCCGGGCGCGGGCAGTGCGTGGACGTGCCAGCGGATGCGCGTGCACACGGCCCGCAGTACCCGTACGACGGGAGCGACGATCGCGAGCGATGGCCACGGCGCTTCTTTACGCGTGCGTGCCGCTGCAGCGGGAACTTCGGCGGCTTCGACTGCGGCGGCTGCGCGCACGGATTCACTGGAGACGCGTGCGAGCGGCGCGTGCCCGTGGGTCAGAACTCTCTCTCTCTCTCTCTCTCTGAATGAATAAATAATTGCTTCATATATGTCTCCCAGCTGAAATAGAAACAAGACAACCACTGATAATATCTCTATGTCTCTCAGTCAGGAGGAATGTGATGCAGCTCAGCGCGCAGGAGAAGCGTCTCTTCGTGAGCGCGCTCGATCAGGCCAAGCGCGCTCCTCACCCGGACATCGTGATCGCGACCCGCCGGTACGCAGAGATCCTGGGGCCCGACAACAGCACCGCGCAGTTCCAGAACATCAGCATCTATAACCTGTTCGTGTGGACGCACTATTACTCGGTCAGCAAGACGTTCCTGGGGGCCGGGCAGGACAGCTTCGGCGGAGTGGACTTCAGTCACCAGGGGCCCGGGTTCCTCACCTGGCACCGCTACCATCTACTGCAGCTGGAGCGAGACATGCAGGTGCCCTCGTCTTCACAGTCCATCTACCTTCTCTTTCATTTGTTCCAAATATGATTTAATAATCCCAATCTTGTAACGATTTCAGTGTCGGTGGTTTGACAAAGCATGCCATGACTGGAGATCAATGCTCAGATACACAGCAGCATGTGTGCAATCTTCACACTTTATAACATGATATGTGATTATAATCCGAGTAATGGATTCCAACCCTTTGTATACAGAACATTAAGTGTGTAACGAGCCTCTTTTAGCATCTCACACAAAGACTCGTTTGTCTCCAGAGCCAAAGCTTTCACGGTGTGCTTCAAATTCTGTCCGTTTCTAAATAAATAGTTCAACAATAACTTCAGATTTGCTGAAAATGTCCTCACACTCGACTCGTCCGAGATCAGGATGAGTTTGTTTATTCACTTTACAATGGTGTCTCAGCAATGGATGCTCTGCAGTGAATGGGTGCCATCAGAATGAGAGACAATGGATGCTCTGCAGTGAATGGGTGCCGTCAGAATGAGAGTCAATGGATGCTCTGCAGTAAATGGGTACCGTCAGAATGAGAGTCAATGGATGCTCTGCAGTGAATGGGTGCTCTCAGAATGAGAGTCAATGGATGCTCTGCAGTGAATGGGTGCCGTCAGAATGAGAGTCAATGGATGTTCTGCAGTGAATGGGTGCCGTCAGAATGAGAGTCAATGGATGTTCTGCAGTGAATGGGTGCCGTCAGAATGAGAGTCAATGGATGTTCTGCAGTGAATGGGTGCCGTCAGAATGAGAGTCAATGGATGCTCTGCAGTGAATGGGTGCCGTCAGAATGAGAGTCAATGGATGCTCTGCAGTGAATGGGTGCCGTCAGAATGAGAGTCAATGGATGCTCTGCAGTGAATGGGTGCCGTCAGAATGAGAGTCAATGGATGCTCTGCAGTGAATGGGTGCCGTCAGAATGAGAGTCAATGGATGCTCTCCAGTGAATCTGTGCCATCAGAATGAGAGTCAATGGATGCTCTTCAGTGAATCGGTGCCGTCAGAATGAGAGTCAATGGATGCTCTGCAGTGAATGGGTGCCGTCAGATGAGAGTCAATGGATGCTCTGCAGTGAATCTGTGCTGTCAGAATGAGAGTCAATGGATGCTCTGCAGTGAATGGGTGCCCTCAGAATGAGAGTCAATGGATGCTCTGTAGTGAATGGGAGCCGTCAGAATGAGAGCCAATGGATGCTCTGCAGGAATGGGTGCCGCCAGAATGAGAGTCAATGGATGCTCTGCAGTGAATGGGTGCCAGAATGAGAGTCAATGGATGCTCTGCAGTAAATGGGTACCGTCCAGAATGAGTCAATGGATGCTCTGCAATGAATGGGTGCCGTGAGAATGAGAGTCAATGGAAGTTCTGCAGTGAATGGGTGCCGTCAGAATGAGAGTCAATGGATGTTCTGCAGTGAATGGGTGCCGTCAGAATGAGAGTCAATGGATGCTCTGCACTGAATGGGTGCCGTCAGAATGAGAGTCAATGGATGCTCTGCAGTGAATGGGTGCCGTCAGAATGAGAGTCAATGGATGCTCTGCAGTGAATGGGTACCGTCAGAATGAGAGTCAATGGATGCTCTGCAGTGAATGGGTGCCGTCAGAATGGGAGTCAATGGATGCTCTGCAGTGAATGGGTGCCGTCAGAATGAGAGTCAATGGATGCTCTGCAGTGAATGGGTGCCGTCAGAATGAGTGTCAATGGATGCTCTGTTTTGTCATTTTTTGTCATTGTCATTTGTCATGTCATTTTTGAGTGAAATATTAATTTACGTTTTAGCAGTTGACAGGTTTTACATAATTGTATCTTTGATTGCCTTCATTATCAAATATACTTCATAGGGATGTAATGATTCACTCAACTCACGATTCAATTAGATTCAATTCACGATTATGAGTTCACGATTAGATTTTCTCATGATTTTTTAACAGAATGAGATTGACATTATACAGTAAATGAGAAGGTGTCCTTTTATTAGGCTATTGCTGCATGTTTCCTTGTGAAATTGAAATATAACAAAAAACTAAATAGAAAATTTTAATACAAACCCCAAATCAAGTAAGCAAGTTACACAAATAAAATCAATATCTTAATATGAAAAACTAAGGCTTTGTATGTGATCTTTCCATTTAAACCGAGAGGCAACCACTGGATTTATAACAAAGCAGCGCTGCACTTGTGTTTCCTTGGTTACCGCTGTAAACAAAGTTCTTATGAGCAGCAATGATACAGTGTTTCCTTGGTTACCGCTGTAAACAAAGCAGCGCTGCACTTATGAACAGCAAAGATAAAGCATTTCCTTGGTTACCGCTGTAAACAAAGCAGCTGCACTCATGAACAGCAATGATACAGCGTTTCCTTGGTTACCACTGTAAACAAAGTTCTTATGAGCAGCAATGATACAGCGTTTCCTTGGTTACCACTGTAAACAACGTTCTTATGAGCAGCAATGATTCAGTGTTTCCTTGGTTACCAATGTAAACAAAGCAGCGCTGCGCTTATGAATAGCAATGATACAGCGTTTCCTTGGTTACCACTGTAAACAAAGTTCTTATGAGCAGCAATGATACAGCGTTTCCTTGGTTACCACTGTAAACAAAGTTCTTATGAGCAGCAATGATACAGCGTTTCCTTGGTTACCACTGTAAACAAAGTTCTTATGAACAGCAATGATACAGCATTTCCTTGGTTACCGATGTAAACAAAGCAGTGCTGCACTTATGAACAGCATTCATTCATTCATTCATTCAATGATACAGCGTTTCTTTGGTTACCGCTGTAAACAAAGCAACACTACTTTTTTATTTATTTTATTTATTTAGTCATTTAGCAGACGCTTTTATCCAAAGCGACTTACAAATGAGGACATTATAGAAGCAATCAAAACCAACAAAAGAGCAATAACATGCAAGTGCCATTACAAGTCCTGGATAGCCTAACGCAGTACATGTAGGAAGGATTTTGTTTTCCAGAAAACTAGTATGTAAAATATTGAAAAATTAAATTTAGTGTTAGTTTTACAAGAAAAGCTAGCAGTTAGAGAATAAATATGCAATTGATAGAGGGTCAAATGTTTGTGTTTTTTAAATAAAAAGAAGACAGTCTAGATCAAATAGAATTAGAATAGAGAGTGCTAGAGTTAGAGGGTCAAATAAAGATAGAAGAGATGTGTTTTTAGCCGTTTCTTGAAGATGGGTAAGGATTGAGTTAGGCAGGTCATTCCACCAGATGGGAACAGTTAATGAAAAGTCCATGAAAGTGATTTTGTGCCTCTTTGGGATGGTACAGTAATGTGTCGTTCACTTGCAGAACGCAAGTTTCTAGAGGGCATAAAAGTCTGAAGTAATGAATCTAGGTAAAGGGTGCAGAGCCAGAGGTGGTTCTGTAGGCAAACATTAATGCCTTGAATTTAATGCGAGCAGCTATTGGTAGCCAGTGCAAATTGATGAACCAAGGTGTGACGTGTGTTCTTTTCGGCTCATTAAAGATTAATCTTGAAGCAGCGTTTTGGATTAATTGTAGAGGTTTGATGGAACTGGCTGGAAGACCTGCCAAGAGAGCATTGCAATAGTTAAGTCTGGACAGAACAAGAGCCTGAACAAGGAGTTGTGTTGCATGTTCCCAGAGAAAGGGCCTGATCTTCTTAATATTATATAATGCAAATCTACAGGACCGGGCAGTTTTAGTAATGTGCTCTGAGATATTCAGCTGATCGTCAATCACAACTCCAAGGTTTCTGGCTGTTTTTGAAGGAGCTATGGTTGATGAGCCTAATTGGAAGGTGAAATTGTGATGAAATGATGGGTTTGTTGAAACCACAAGCAGTTCTGTCTTAGCTAGGTTGAGTTGAAGGTGATGGTCCTTCATCCAGCTAGAAATGTCCGCTAGACATGCTGAGATGCGAGCAGCTATCGTCAGATCATCAGGATGAATGAGAGGTAGAGTTGAGTCTCATCAGCATAGCAGTGATATGAAAAGACATGTTTCTGAATAACGGCACCCCTGTAGCTAGATGTTGCGACTTGGATAACTCACCTCTCCAAGATACTTTGAAGGACCTATTTGAGAGGTAAGAGTCAAACCACTGGAGTGCGGTTCCTGAGATGCCCTTTCTCAATAGGGTTGACAGGAGGATCTGGTGGTTGACCGTATCAAAAACAGCAGACATATCCAGCAATATAAGTAATGAAGACTTGGAAGCCGATCTTGCAAGTCTTAGGTCTTCAACAACTGAGAGCAAGGCAGTTTCGGTGGAATGTCCACTTCTGAAGCCAGATTGGTTTCTGTCCAGGAGGTTGTTCTGTGTGAGAAAGGCAGTGACTTGGTTTAACAACTCGTTCAAGTGTTTTTGCAATGAAAGGTAGAAGGGAAACCGGTCTATAGTTCCCTAAAAGAGTTGGGTTAAGAGTGGGTTTCTTAAGAAGTGGGGTTATACGAGCCTGTTTAAATGCTGAGGGAAAAATTCCAGTGTGAAGGGATGTGTTAACGATGTGAGTGAGTGCAGGAACAACTGTAGGAGAAATGGCTTGAAGGAGATGAGATGAATAGGATCAAGCGGACAAGTAGTAGGATGACTGGAAAGGATGAGTTTAGAGTTTTCTGCCTCAGAGAGTGGAGAGAAGTATGTGAACGAGTTTATGTTTGCTGGTAAGATGTGTTTGACAGATTGTGGTGTGGAAAATTGTGCAGTGAGGATTGTAATTTTATTAATGAAGAATGTGCCAAAGTCGTCAGCTGTTAGAGTTGATGAAGGAGGAGGACAAAGGAGGGAGGAAAATGTTTTAAAGAGCATGCGAGAATTAGGTAAATTGTTAATTTTGTCATGATAGTATGTCCTTTTAGCGGTGGAGACATTAGCAGAGAAGTCAGAGAGGAGTGATCGATAAAAATTAAGGTCAGTAGGATTTAGTGATTTGCGCCATACCCTTTCTGCAGCCCTGAGTTTAGAACGATGTTCGTGGAGAACGACAGATAGCCAAGGGGCAGAATGAGTGGTACGTGCTGGCCTGGAAGATAAGGGGCAGAAAGTATCAAAACAAGACATCAGAGTGGAACAGAAAGTGTCAGTAGCACTGTTAGCATCAAGATATGATAACTGTTTAAGGGGAGGAAGCGAAGATGAAACCATAGCAGATAGCCGGGAGGGTGAGAGCGAGTGTAAGTTACGTCGATAAGTGACATGTGGAGGGGTATGTGATGTGTCAGGAATCATGTTGAGGTTAAGAGTGAGGAGGAAGTGGTCCGAGGTGTGCAGTGGAGTAACCAGCACATGATCAGTGGAGCAGTGTCATGTGTAAATAAGGTCCAGTTGGTTGCCTGATTTGTGAGTAGCCGTAGTTAACACTCTCATGAGATCAAAAGAGGCAAGTAGAGTGTGGAAGTCTGCAGCCCGAGGTTTATCTAGGTGGAAGTATAACTAAGGGTGTACCATCCTCAAGAAAGGTTGAGAGCAACAAATCTAATTCTTGCACAAAGTTAACTAGTGGTCCTGGAGGACGATAAACAACTACAAAATTGATTTTTAGAGGGTAGGTAATATTAACCGAATGTGATTCAAAGGAGCTGTTTATACTCGGAGATGATAAAGGAGTGAATTTCCAATTATTAGAGATGAGCAGACCAGTACCTCCACCTCTTCCAGTCAAACGGGGGGTGTGGGAAAAGGAGAAATGATTGGAGAGTGCTGCAGGTGTAGCATTGTCCTCTGGTTTGATCCAGGTCTCTGTCAGGGCCATGAGGTTTAGCCTTGAATGACTAGTAATGGAAGTAATGAAATCAGCTTTGTTGACAGCAGACTGACAATTCCAGAGACCAATAGAAAAAGAAAGTAATGTATTAGTAGACATAGGCAAAGTACGCAGGTTGTTACTATTGCGCTGTCTACAGTGTGTGGTGCGGGGTTTGCGAGTGGTAGTGATAGTATTGATCTGCAAACACATAGTAAGAATTGGTTATAAAAACGAAAACAGAAGTGAAACAAGCAGTAGGAAAGAGGATAAATAAAAAGCGATACTTATATCCCTTGCCGGTGTCCCTGCCCGGTGGAGTCGCACGGTAGAGTCGATGGTCTTTACACTCTTCGGTCTTCACACAAGGAGGGCTTCACACAACGGCTGCCGCGGTATATTAACCTTTTTAAACCCATCTAACAAATTACTATTTGAATTCAGCTGAACACACTTTCCTGTTTATCACAACAAATGGCCAAGCAAGCGCAGACACTGACAAGAGACGCGATACAGTACGAGACCAAACGCGATTATGTATAATATGCATTGTTCAGAGGCAAGATCAAAAGATACATTCTTCCTTTCAGAGATGCATTCTTATAAACTCCTACTCCAGTTGTATTGTGATTTGTTTGGCATGTCAACCGAATTGAATCGTCACATATTGTAACCGATTTTCCACCGACTCGCGGTACATCGTTACATCCCCAAAATCAAATGTCTTTCTCTCAGGCTGAATGAGATGTCATGAAGTTTCTCCGCTGTAAATCTCTGTGTCGTGTCTCTCTCAGGACATGTTAGGAGACCCGAGCTTCGCTCTGCCGTACTGGGACTTCGCCATCGGCGGCAGCGAGTGCGACATCTGCACAGACGATCTGATGGGTGCGCGCAGCTCCTTCGACATCAGCTCCATCAGCTCCAACTCCGTCTTCTCACGCTGGAGGGTCATCTGTGAGAGCGTGGAGGAGTACGACACGCTGGGGACCATCTGCAACAGTAATACAGCCGCCTTGCATTAGAGCTGCTGCTGCAGGATCCTTGCTTTACAGTCAAACATCTAAACAACAACACGACCGGCAAAACCAGTGTGTTAGAATACATCAAAGAGCAAACAATCTCAATCCTTGAAATGTGTTTGCTATGCATCCAAATACAAGGATTACATGCAATCTTCTTTTAGTCTTAGAAAGTGCAAAAACGGGCTCAATGCGTATTAATAATTAATATGCACTGAGCACTTTCTTGCATGCAATCCTTGTGTTTAGATACATAGCAAACAAATTTCTGCTCTTTGATGGATTCTGTTATTGACTCGTGTTACATGTGAATGCAACCGAGCGCAAGATCCTCATTTTTTTATTTTATAACAAGTGTGTTTCCATGCAGTGCTTAGTTATGAGAGCTACTTTGTCTTTTTTCAGACTAGTTTACAGAAAACACATATAGGTGTTTCTTTAATTATACTTTATCTATTTGCATCTGTAGATTTTAATCTTTAAACAGTGTTTTTCTCTTACAGATGTATTCCTCTCTATATTTTGAATGTCTGTTCATATTTCATACACACTGATTTATACATTTCACAGTGAACATGTGTTTGTTTTCTGTCTGTTGATTTATGGAGTGATAAAAATAGAAATCCAAAACCACTTCTGGAAATACCCATAACTCTAATACGACAACAACATCAGATAATGATTCTTAATCTGGATTCATCCAATAAATGTATCCGATTTATGTTCTGAAAATGTATGCAAATTAGTGCACTTTAATTAGATATTGCCTCATTTAAACATAACTTTAAAAAACAATTGTCTTCATGTACTGTAATTAATCAACTGGTAAAATCATCTATTAGTTACATTTGTACTGTATTCACCTGTTTTGTTTTGAAAAGAAAAAACTAAAATATTACACATGCAAACAATAACTTTACAATAAAGTCAATGAATGAGTCATTTTTTACAGTCACCTGTCGCCACCTACTAGCAAACGATGCAATCGACACAAACGATATTTAAAGCACCAGTTACTTTCAAAAACTTGCTTTATTTTGATCGCTATCATAGACATCAATGCTTTTATCCGAACCGAACTATATCGGATGATTTTTCAAAGGTTAATAGGCACAGGCGAATGTTCTCATATATAAATTCGATCGCATGTGTGTTTGAGTCGAGATCGCGATCTTTTAACGATTAATCGTGCAGCTCTATTGTACAGTGATTGGTCAGTCTTGTAACATGTGATTGGTGTGTCTGCGAGGTTCGGAGAGCAGTCCCATCCGCAGAAACCCCGCCGGTAACGAAGCTCGTCCCATGGTGCAGCGACTGCCCGAGCCACAAGACGTGGCGGCGTGTTTGGAGCTGAACGCCTTCGACTCTCCACCCTTCTACTCCACCTCCTCCGACAGCTTCAGGAACTCCATCGAGGGTGAGGCATGCTTTCAGCTGGGGCCACGCTACGGAAGGCCAACTGGTTCAAAAATGTGAATTTTAACATGTCAACAACACGTATTTAACGCTATTATACATGCATTACAGGTGTTAAATATGTGTTGATATTAGGTTAAATATAAACAACATGCTTGTTTCCAAATCCTTACATAGACTTGAGCCTAAAATAATCATTCATATGAAGCCCAGTTGAAGTTTGATTTAATTGATTCGTTAATATTCCTTTATTATTTTCTAAGGTTTTGTATGTATGTTTATGTGTATTGTTTTTTTAAATATATCAGTTTCATTGATTGAAAAAAACAAAGTAAAACGTGTGTGAATTTGTTAAGTTAAAAGGACTTACCGGTTGTTATTGGACGGGAGGTGTGTGACGCGGGAGGGGGAGGAGAGAGGTGGTGATGGTGGTAAGAGGGGACATGTCCGAGTTTATCTGAAGCATAAAGATATCATCCTATGACGGTTGTCAAAAGAGAGCTGATTTAGAGTTGGTATAACGTTATCTGAGCATGAAGGGATAGAAATTTCCCTCAGATCATCGGATAACAGACCTGCACGCCTGATCTTCACGAATCAGCGCTAAACTTCTACGTGAGAGATGAGCGAGTTCGCGGTTGTGGAAAACTACCGTCGGTCGCATCTCTTACCAATCTGAGCTAACGTTACCGGAGACATCCCAGATAGCGCCCTGAGATACCAGGAATTCTCAGTGGTTCCTCTGGCAGCGCTGGACATGCTCACCGTCCTGCATTCCTTTCTTCCAGGCCAATAATCCTCTTGTTTGAAAGTGCGTCTGCGACCCCGAAACAAACTAGCGGCGGTAAGACAGCTGTTTGTTTTGTTTGCTCATTGAGCGGCAAATTGTTTGTGCCTCAACGAACCCCAGCATCGTATCAGGCCTGCAACAGGGTATTTTATTTTATTTTATGGCCATTTTGAACATTGTGAAATAGTGGTTTGATTTCTGTGGGGACATTTGAGTTAACTAATTTGTATTAAGTGTTGGACTTGTGTATCATTCGCCTTCATATTTCATTTGGTGATATTTGTGACTTTTGACATTTGCTGTCCAGCTTCTCATATATTGCTGGGCGTGTTATAGTTAATGTGTTTATTCTATTTAATTTAAGTAAAGTAATCTCAGTTTGATTTCCCTTAAAGGTCTGTGTGTTGTTTTTTTATTAATAGGCCCATCAATATTAACATTAAGGGTTTTGTTTAAACAAAGCTAATACTATTCAGAGAATATTTATAGAGATTTTACATCAAACGAATCCAGGGCCCCTTCCGGTTAAGTTCAAGGAGCGGGGCGCTACATAAATGGAGGCACCGCTGGGATTTTAGAATTTTCTCTGATATTGTGTAGCTTTAGCAGTGAGATAAAACACTTTATAGTAAAAAGAAAAAGGGTAAACATTAAATAACGAAGGCAAAATGCAGCAGTTTAGGGAAGAGCTTAGGGGCTGGTGCAAAGGGGAATCCGTGAGTGAAGACCATGCTCTAATGGTTGTAACACCAGAATATCTGGAAATAACACAGATTGAAGAAACAATGCAGACAGTCAAGTGCCTTGGCCGAGTACGAGTAAGAGGTAGGATGTTTAGAGATAATCTCAAGTGTTTTTGTTCTCTGTGAAAGTAAGGAGCATATAGATCCAAACTTAGTACCCCTGAAGTCCTGCCTGGGTTTGGAGAACCCTGGAAAATTGTCATTTTAAGTGGGAGGACACTAGTTCGGGGACTTTGCTAAAAAGTGCACAACTTACTGCAGAGTGAAGGAAGGACAGCTGAAGATCTGCAGCCCACGGTTTCTGGAAACTCCTCGCCTGATGCTATTATACTCGGGCTGTTGGGGACCTGTTAGAAAAACAGGGAAAACTCCAAGTGAAACGGGAGGGTATAGAAGGTTGAGAATGTTTTCTGAACAATACCTACCCCTGCAGGTGAGGAACAGTTTGAACACTGGATGGAACAAGCATGGCTGATGTTGGAGGAAAGTGACGGTACTGCAAAAGAGAAAAAAGGAGGATGATTGAAAGTTTGAGAGGGCCGGCATTAGAAATTGTCAAAGTTGTTCGTGATTCTGACACTGATGTCACTCCTGAAGAGTACTTGAATGCCTTAGAGCAAGCCTTTGGATCTGCAGAGTCAGGGATGACTTGTATTTCGCTTTCCGTTGTTGCAGCAGCATGCAGGAGAAAAACTGTCAGATTTTCTAAGGAGACTGGAGCGTGCCCTAACCAAAGTGGTCCAGAGGGCTGGCATACTTGCAGATCTCAGAGATAGAGTACGCATTGAGCAGTTGCTGAGAGGTGCAGTAGGTGCTGATATGATGCTGCTTCATTTGAGACTCCGGGAAAGAAAAACAAAACCTCCTAATTTCCTTGAGTTGTTAGGTGAAATACGGGCTGAAGAAGAGTATGAGGCGTCTCGTGCAAAGTTGAACACAAGGGTACAGAAAGCTAGTGCAAGTGTGGGCCCTGATGGTAAACACAACGAAATTCAAACTTTAAAAGCTGAAATTAAAGAGCTAAAGTCTCAGTTTGCCACAATGGTAACTCAGTCACAGACAGTAGTGGAGTACACGCCTACCTCCAGTCCAAATATCGGTGGCCCTGGACAGAAAGGAGAAATCGCTGTTCTAAAGAAACAAGTGAAGGGCCTTCAACGTAAAGTCACTGGTAAAGACAGTTGTCATGAAGGGGTTTCATCCCTAACTCTGAAGGCCACTATTCCAAAGAAATCAGAGTCCGAAGAGTATTTTTGTTACAACTGTGGAGAGGATGGGCATATAGCTCCAAGATGTCAAAACCCTGAGAACAAGGACAAAGTCATTCAAAAATTGATTCAATCAAACAGGAAGATGAGGTGGGGACAAAAGGAAAAGTCATCAGAAACAGAAAATAGTAATATTTCCTGTTCAGCAAAAAAAAGTGTTGTTAGTTCCGTTGGGGGGAAACTAATTCCAGAAGGACTGATAGGACCCCCCTTTACTGTACAGTTGCAAGTAAATGGGCAGCCATGCTCTGCTTTATTGGACAGTGGTTCCCAAGTGACTATAATCTTTGAGAAGTGGTACAGAAAATACCTACCAGAAGTTCCAATACATCCCGTGTCTGGTTTGGCTGTATGGGGTTTGAGTGACTCCAGTTATCCATATATAGGGTATGTAGTAGTGGATATTGAATTCCAGGAGAAAGCCATAGGTGGCGCAGAAAGTCTTTCAGTTCTGGCACTGATTTGTCCAGGTCCTACAAGCCCTGATCAAACTGCGGTTATCATAGGCACCAATGCCAGTCTGTTCTCCCGATTGGCACAATTGTGCAAAGAATCCACGGGGACCGATATTGTACATACTTTGGGTATTCAAGTTGAGCCCACCTCAGAGGAAGTGGTACCATCTAGTCAGACAGGTACAGTACCTTTTGATATGGATGATGCTGTTGGATGTGTGAAATGGCCAGGTCCAGAATCCCTGAATCTCCCACCCAGAGGAGGTTGCTGTGTAAAATGTGAGGTGGAAATGACAGAATCCCTTAGTAGAACTGTGCTGATGGTAGATGCGTCTGCGGTGACTTCACTTCCGGCTGGAGTGTTAGTACAAACTGTTATACTTCCAAGTCATGCAATCGAAAACCGTCAGTTATTAGTATTAGTGCAAAACGAGTCAATGAAAGAAACATCCCTGCAGGGGCTGTCCTTGGTTATTTGTATGTAGCAGACCCAGTCAGTCCTTCTCAAGTGACTGAACCTTGTGACCAAGTGATTGATCCAAAGCGGTTCAATTTCGGAGATTCAACCATTCCAGAAGAATGGAAAGAGAGAATGCAACAAAAGTTGAGCAAAAGAACAAAAGTATTCTCGCTTCAGGAGTGGGATGTAGGCCTTGCTAAGGGAGTAGAGCATTGTATCAGACTTTCAGATTCAAGGCCTTTCAGAGAACGCTCTAGGCGTTTAGCCCCAGCGGATATAGACGATGTAAGGAAACACCTTCAGGACCTCTTAAATGTTGGCATTATAAAGGAGTCACACAGTCCATATGCATCTCCGATTGTAATTGCCAGGAAGAAAAACGGAGCAGTCCGTATGTGTATTGATTACCGAACCTTGAATGCAAGAACAATTCCCGATCAATACACAACTCCAAGAGTTGACGATGCATTGGACTGTCTAGTGGGTAGTCAATGGTTTTCGGTCCTGGATTTAAGTGGCTATTATCAAATAGCTATGGCCGAAGCAGATAAAGATAAAACTGCTTTTATCTGCCCACTTGGATTCTATCAATTCGAGCGGATGCCACAAGGGGTAACAGGAGCTCCAGCAACTTTCCAGAGATTAATGGAAAGAGTTGTCGGTGACATGAATCTGCTCCAAGTCCTGGTCTATCTGGATGATTTGATAGTCTTTGGCAAGTCATTGGAGGAACACGAGGAGAGGCTCATGAAAGTGCTGGAGCGGTTAGAAGAAGCTGGGCTAAAGGTGTCCATTGATAAGTGTTGCTTTTGCCAAAACCGAGTTAAGTATGTAGGTCATATCGTATCCAAAGAGGGGATAGCGGCAGATCCAGACAAGATAGCGGCAGTGACTCATTGGCCCAAACCAACAGATCTGAAGTCCCTGCGATCCTTTTTAGGATTCTGTGGGTACTATTGTCGGTTCATTGCTAATTACTCTTCCATTGTAAGGCCTTTGACCGAGCTCACAAAGGGCTATGTGCCAACACAAAAAAGAAAGAAGTCCAGTAAAGAAAAAAGCATGACTTACTTCAGAGAATCCGAGCCCTTTGGAGATCGATGGGATGAGTCCTGCACGACCGCTTTTAAGCAGATAATTCACTGCTTGACTAATGCTCCTGTCTTAGCCTTCGCAGATCCCAATAAGCCATACATTCTTCACGTGGATGCTAGCTTGCAGGGCCTTGGAGCTGTGTTATATCAAGAACACTCAGAAGGATTGCGGCCAGTGGCTTTTGCAAGCAGAAAGTTAAGACCCGCGGAACAAAGGTACCCCATTCATCAATTGGAATTCCTCTCCTTAAAATGGTCAGTCGTGGACAAATTCCACGATTATTTATATGGAGCTAAGTTTACTGTCAAAACTGATAACAACCCGCTTACATATGTACTGACCTCGGCTAAGTTGAATGCAACCGGTCACAGGTGGCTTGCCGCTCTTGCCACCTATGATTTTAGCATCCAGTATAGACCTGGAAAGAACAATACAGATGCAGACTTGTTATCCAGAAGATTTGTGGATGAGGATGAAGTTAATAAATGGAAAGACATACCTGTATCTGGAGTAAAGTCCATCTGCCAGCGGGTGAGTTCTCAAGTGGGGTTGGAGGACACTCCCAGATATGTTGAACAACTGGGAGCACCTCCGGAGGCCATTCCAGAAGCTTATGCGTATCCCACCAGATTGGAACTCAGCTCTTTGGAATTACTATCCCGAGAAGAGTTAATCAAAGCACAGGAAGAGGATTCAGCCATAAAACGGGCAATAACTGCTCTGAAAGAAAGGAAGTGGCCAGCTAAAGTAACTGATCCTCAGGTGGTGGCATTGAAACACGAAGCTGGGAAACTACTGATGAAGGATGGATTGCTTCAGAGAGTAACCAAGAAATCTAAGAAGGAATTCTTTCAGGTGGTGTTACCCGCCACATTTCGAGACGTGGTTCTTAAAGCAATGCATGACGAGCTAGGTCATTTAGGGATCGAGAGGTTACTGATCTCTTGAGAAGTCGGTTTTACTGGCCCAAGATGATGTTTGATGTACAAGAATACATCAAGAACTGCGGGCTTGCATCACTCGTAAAAGTCCAGGTCAAAGAGCTGCACCATTACATCAAATTACAAGTAATGGACCCATGGACTTAGTATGCATAGATTTCCTTACTGTGGAACCAGACTCAAAAGGAGTGAGCAACGTGTTAATAATTACCGATCATTTCACACGTTATGCACAAGCGTTTCCCAGCAAGAATCAAAAAGCTTGCAGTGTCGCTAAAATACTGGTCGAGAAATACTTCATCCATTATGGCCTACCGGCACGCATTCACTCAGATCAGGGTCGTGACTTTGAGAGTCGGCTGATAAAGGAGCTGTTGAATCTGCTTGGTGTTCGAAAATCTAGAACAACCCCATATCATCCTCAGGGTGACCCTCAGCCTGAGCGGTTCAATCGAACCCTTTTAGCCATGCTAGGGACCCTGACTGCTGAGGAAAAACGAAAATGGAGCCAACAGATTCCTTACTTGGTACATGCTTACAATAGTACCAGAAATGATGCTACTGGGTACTCACCATATCTCTTGATGTTCGGGAGGGAAGCCCGACTCCCTGTAGACATCTGCTTTGGAATATCACCAGATGGTGTGAATGAGGTTGCACACTCTCAATATGTCATTAATCTGAAAAAAGACCTAAAGCATGCTTACCAACTAGCAAGAGAAGAAGCTGACAAAGTTCACCAACGGAACAAAAGATCATATGACAAGCGGGTGTCATGTCAAGCCTTGAACTCTGGGGATCGGGTGCTGATCAAGAACCTAGGGTTAAAGGGGAAACACAAGCTCGAAACCCGATGGAGTCCAGTACCCCATGTTGTTTGTGAAAAACTCCCAAACCTACCAGTATACCGGTAAAACCTGAAACAGGACAGGGAAGAATTAAAACACTTCACAGAGATAAACTCTTACCCATAGGGCACCTGGTGAGATGGTCACCAGACAGAGCTGAAACAGATCTGAGGAAGAGAAAGAAACATCAGAAAGAGGGGAAAAGATCAAATATTGATAACCCAGTGATAACAAATGAGGATGTATTATCCTCCGAGACCTCATCCGAGTTTGAATACAATGTACCAAAACCGTCCCGAGCATATCTGGAGGGAATCCTGAACGAGAACTATGCATCGGAAAGAGTGACAAAAACTGTAATCCAGAAAAGGGACATGATCCGGGAGGACAATTGTTCAGAGGAAGGGAACTTGGTACCTGAAGAGGTTGCAGAAAGCGATGTCTCGAGTTCAGTTAGTTCATCTAGAGAAAATGAAGAAGAAAGTAAGGAAAACACTAGTGAGGAAGAAGGAGACAGTAGTGAGTCACCTGAAAGTGAACCAGTTAGGGAAAAAAGGAGAGTAAAGCCAGTTGTTAAACTCACCTATGATGAGCCAGGAAGGTCAAGAGATCAGCCCCTAACCATTGTTCATAGAGGAGTAATCATTCAAATTGGCAAGAAAGCGAGTCACAAGAAACATAGGACAGTAGTATAGTGAAAAAAGTCTGTATGGGGACATTCAGACATTTGGGGAGGTGAAGCCCAGTTGAAGTTTGATTTAATTGATTCGTTAATATTCCTTTATTATTTTCTAAGGTTTTGTATGTATGTTTATGTGTATTGTTTTTTTAAATATATCAGTTTCATTGATTGAAAAAAACAAAGTAAAACGTGTGTGAATTTGTTAAGTTAAAAGGACTTACCGGTTGTTATTGGACGGGAGGTGTGTGACGCGGGAGGGGGAGGAGAGAGGTGGTGATGGTGGTAAGAGGGGACATGTCCGAGTTTATCTGAAGCATAAAGATATCATCCTATGACGGTTGTCAAAAGAGAGCTGATTTAGAGTTGGTATAACGTTATCTGAGCATGAAGGGGATAGAAATTTCCCCTCAGATCATCGGATAACAGACCTGCACGTCTGATCTTCACGAATCAGCGCTAAACTTCTACGTGAGAGATGAGCGAGTTCGGTTGTGGAAAACTACCGTCGTTCGCATCTCTTACCAATCTGAGCTAACGTTACGGAGACATCCCAGATAGCGCCCTGAGATACCAGGAATTCTCAGTGGTTCCTCTGGCAGCGCTGGACATGCTCACCGTCCTGCATTCCTTTCTTCCAGGCCAATAATCCTCTTGTTTGAAAGTGTCACAGCGACCCCAAACAAACTAGCGGCGGTAAGACAGCTGTTTGTTTTGTTTGCTCATTGAGCGAAGCGGCAAATTGTTTGTGCCTCAACGAACCCCAGCATCGTATCAGGCCTGCAACAGGGTATTTTATTTTATTTTATGGCCATTTTGAACATTGTGAAATAGTGGTTTGATTTCTGTGGGGGACATTTGAGTTAACTAATTTGTATTAAGTGTTGGACTTGTGTATCATTCGCCTTCATATTTCATTTGGTGATATTTGTGACTTTTTGACATTTGCTGTCCAGCTTCTCATATATTGCTGGGCGTGTTATAGTTAATGTGTTTATTCTATTTAATTTAAGTAAAGTAATCTCAGTTTGATTTCCCTTAAAGGTCTGTGTGTTGTTTTTTTTATTAATAGGCCCATCAATATTAACATTAAGGGTTTTGTTTAAACAAAGCTAATACTATTCAGAGAATATTTATAGAGATTTTACATCAAACGAATCCAGGGCCCCTTCCGGTTAAGTTCAAGGAGCGGGGCGCTACACATAAAATTCGAAAAGTTGAAGCGAAGTACAAGTGTGTTTACATTAATCTAGGATCATAGAAGCATTCTGAGCCGAGGTGAGATTACAGACTCACACGCTCTTCGGCGCTCGTCCTCATCAGCATTTAAGTGTGTGGATAAAAACTAGAGTAGAGCGCCATCTGGTGGTAAAACATAAGCTCAGAATCGATTCCAGAGAGAATCGCTACGAATCGATTCAGCATCGGTTTATCATCACAGTACTATTAAATATGCAACACGTGTTTGACATATGCGTATAATATGTGTTAAAGGTGCACTAAGCAATACTTGAGAACGCTTTTGACCACAGTGTTGGGCCGAGATGGCAAATAAAACAAGGAAAATATTAGAGAACGAAACATTAAAAAGAGGCGTAAATATCGAAGAAACATCATCTTCCACATGAAACGGAGCTGAACCGCTCAAGATACTACCAAACACATTAGACCTGAATTACCAAAGTAACACACATCGCTTTCACCCGTTAACGACTTGTTGTTTATGTACGTGTGGGGCGGAGATATCAAAATAGGGGCGAGGTCCTTTTAGGGTATGGCCGTGTTTGTTTGGTGCTTACTGTACCTTTAAATATGAATACAAATTCAGGTGTTATTGAATTTGGCCTTCCATAGGCACCTGATTTCTAAGGTCTGTTGTCTCATCAGGTTACAGCGCTCCTCAGGGGAACTACGACCCTGCGGTCCGTAGCCTGCACAACCTGGCGCACCTGTTTCTGAACGGGACGGGCGGACAGACGCACATGTCGCCCAACGACCCCATATTCGTGCTGCTGCACACCTTCACCGACGCCGTGTTTGACGAGTGGCTGCGCAGACACACTCCCGGTAAACCTGCCTCCGCTAGGTGTGTTTAATGTGTTTGTATACTCTATTCTATTCTATTGTGTCTCTCCAGACGCGTCCGTCTATCCGCTGGAAAACACGCCCATCGGACACAACCGAGAGTATAACATGGTGCCCTTCTGGCCGCCGGTGACCCACGCAGAGATGTTCATGACGGCGGACGATAACCTGGGATACTCCTACGACGCCGAGTGGCCAGGTTCTTCTTATTATTTAGTACTGTTGTTGTTATTTAGAAAAATAATACATTATAATTATAATACTTATTATTAATATTAGTAATATTATTTTAGTATTTCATATTATTACTAAAGTTTAATTTTTAGTTTTAGTATTATTACTAAAAATATTAAATTAATAATTATTATATTACTACTAATAATAGCATTAACAACATCAATAATAATAATAATAATGTAATTAATGTTGTGATTGTTATCATAATCATCATCATCACAATCATTATTATTTGTAATTATTAATATTGTTATTATCATTTTAAATTTTTGCTGTTGTTATCATTAATAATAACATTTGTATAATTAGATATTAATTCATATTATTATTATATTCTCTGGTAGTGAGAGAATCTGAACAATATGAATAGGTTATTGTGAACTACGAGTGTTACTGAACAACATTAACAACCATCAGAACTCAGCCAGAACAACAACACTAGTTAACACTGGTCAATACTAGTTAACACCGGTCAATTCTAGTTAAAATTATCCACACTAGTTAACACATGTCGATACTAGATAACACGGGTCAAACTAGTAAACACCGGTCAATTCTAGTTAAAATGGGTCAAGGTCAACACTAGTTAACACTGGTCAATTCTAGTTAAAACATATCCACACTAGTTAACACATGTCGATACTAGCTAACACCGGGTTAGGGTTAGGTACCGGTTCCATAGGTACCGGTGCCATGTTGGTACTGGGTTTCGGTACCCAACCCTAGTTAACACAGGTCAATACTAGCTAGCACTGGTCAAAACTATTTAACACTGGTCCACACTAGTTAAAACCGGTCAGCACTAGTTAACACAGGTCAGCACTAGTTAACACAGATCAATACTAGCTAGCACTGGTCAAAACTATTTAACACTGGTCCACACTAGTTAAAACCGGTCAGCACTAGTTAACACAGGTCAGCACTAGTTAACACAGGTCAATACTAGCTAGCACTGGTCAAAACTATTTAACACTGGTCCACACTAGTTAACACAGGTCAGCACTAGTTAACACAGGTCAATACTAGCTAGCACTGGTCAAAACTATTTAACACTGGTCCACACTAGTTAAAACCGGTCAGCACTAGTTAAAACCGGTCAGCACTAGTTAACACAGATCAATACTATTTATCACTGGTCAATACTATACATCACTGGTCCACACTAGTTAAAAGTGCTAGTTAACAGAGGTCAATAATATTTAACACTGGTCCACACTTGTTAAAACCGGTCAGCACTAGTTAATACAGGTCAATACTATTTATTACTGGTCAATACTATTTATCACTGGTCCACACTTGTTAAAACCGGTCAGCACTAGTTAACACAGGTCAATACTATTTATCACTGGTCAATAATATACATCACTGGTCCACACTTGTTAAAACCGGTCAGCACTAGTTAACACAGGTCAATACTATTTATCACTGGTCCACACTAGTTAAAACCGGTCAGCACTAGTTAACACAGGTCAATACTATTTAACACTGGTCCACACTAGTTAAAACCGGTCAGCACTAGTTAATAATAATAATAATTTGTTACATTTATATAGTGCTTTTCTAGACACTCAAAGCGCTTTACATAGTAAGGGGGCTATCTCCTCATCCACCACCAGTGTGCAGCATCCACCTGGATGATGCGACGGCAGCCATAGTGTGCCAGAACGCCCACCACACACCAGCTTACTGGTGGAGAGGAGACAGAGTGATGAAGCCAGTCAGTGTATGGGGATGATTAGGAGGCCATGATGGTCAGAGGCCAGTTTGGCCAGGATGCCGGGGTTACACCCCTACTCTTTTTCGAAGGACATCCTGGGATTTGTAATGACCACAGAGAGTCAGGACCTCGGTTTAACGTCTCATCCGAAGGACGGTGCTTTTTCCAGTATAGTGTCCCCTTCACTATACTGGGGCGTTAGGACCCACACAGACCACAGGGTGAGCACCCCCTGCTGGTCTCACTAACACCTCTTCCAGCAGCAACCTAGTTTTCCCAGGAGGTCTCCCATCCAGGTACTGACCAGCTCAACCCTGCTTAGCTTCAGTGGGTGACCGGTCTTGGGCTGCAGGGTGATATGGCTGCCGGCTAGTTAACACAGGTCAATACTATTTAGCACTGGTCAATACTATTTATCACTGGTCCACACTAGTTAAAACCGGTCAGCACTAGTTAACACAGGTCAATATTATTTAGCACTGGTCTAAAGTAGTTAAAACCAGTCCACACTAGTTAACACTGGTCCACACTATTTAACACTGGCTGTGTTCTGTAGTTTTAGAGCTGCCAATGTGACTCTCTCTCTCTCTCTCTCTCTCTCACTCATTTACTCACTCTCTCTCTCTTTCTCTCTCGCAGCTCGTCCACTCACACTGACGCAGATCATCACCGTTACCGTGGTCTCCGCACTCATTGCCGTGGCGATTATTTTCGCCGCCAGCACGTGTGCGGTTCGTTCGCGTGCGTACAGGACTGAGGCACGGCAACCGTTACTAGGAAACCAGTATCAGCGCTATGAAAACCACAACAAAACACAGTCTGTCGTATAAATACTTATACAGCATAAAAACATGTAATATTATCATAAACCTTTCTGAGCGACAGGTACAAACACAATTATGCTCATATGAATGTGTATGCAATGTTGATTTATTGAATATGACATATATTCTCCTGATTAACACAGATATTTTAGTTAGAAATGGGTTTGGCCATCAGTATTGCATTACAGCTGTTTAAAATCTATATGTAGACGATATTTTCAAGTTTAATTGTATTATTGAAATAAACCTGTGTACCTGTGGCTCAGTGGTTAGAGCATTGCGTCAGCAGCGCAAAGGTTGTGGGTTCGATTCCCAGGGAACACACATACTGACAATACAAATGTATAGCCTGAATGCACTGAATGTAAGTCGCCTTGGATAAAAGCATAAATGTAAATGTAAACCAACAAACTGTTCCCGTGTCTTTCCTACTTTCACCGCTAGACGGCGATGAAATGTGAATATAGCACTTTATTGTGTATTTCTGTACACATGACTAAACCACCAGTGTGCAGCATCCACTCCATAATGTTCACTTAAAACACTTATGTTTTAACATTTAACCGCTAGTGACTGTCCAGTGTGTTAAAGGGCTTGTCTGGTGTTCCTCAGGTGATCACATTCACCTGTGCTGAGAAACACCCTCATCACAGAGCTGCAGCGTTCAGCTCTCATTACACAGAGATGCACTGTATGTTGAGAAGCGTGTCTGAATGACGCGGGGAGACCGTGCTGCGCATGCGCCGCCTGATGACGACGAGCACGAGTGAGGGCGGGTGTCACCTGTACGTGCGTGCGCGCGCCCCGTACGTCAGATCCGACACCCGATTCAGATCGGAGGAGCGCCGAGGAACGGATCCGCGCGCGTTACCGGAGAGATCCTCAGAAGATCCGGGTCCGCGTCTCCGAGGGTCTGACGTCATGCTCCGGTGGGATCTGGGTTATTGATGATGGAGGATCTGCCGGACTTCAGAGACGTGGAGGACAAGCTGGGCCGGAAAGTTCCAGAGAGTTTGATTCGTTCCTTCGCGGGAGAACCGTTCACAGGCTCGGAAACCCGCGAGCGGACCGATGACCTACAGACGCTCCACAACAAGATCCGCTTCCTGCGACAACAGATGGTAAGTGACGTG
The DNA here is from genome assembly GCA_027564155.1 of Gymnocypris eckloni scoliostomus. NCBI lineage: Eukaryota > Metazoa > Chordata > Actinopteri > Cypriniformes > Cyprinidae > Gymnocypris > Gymnocypris eckloni. The sequence continues at coordinate 731,789 of CM050413.1, read as the reverse complement.
GTCTGAAGAGTCGCTTAGACCGATTCAAAAGAGTCGCTTAGTCGGATTCTAAAGAGTCGTTTTGACGATCCAAAAGCGTTGCTTAGACCGATTCAAAAGAGTCGCTTAGACCAATTCAAAAGAGTCGCTTAGACCAATTCAAAAGAGTCGCTCTGTTTAAACGTCATACGCGCGTTCGGTGTCCCTTAATTCATTTCTGTCTGTCGGTAACCACAGAGTACATCTGTATTATAACGAGTTGAGGTTTTGAATCCGGTAAATGATTCACCTCACGGGTTACTTGGTTTATATTGACACGAACACGCTGGACAGAGTAACGCGATGATCTGCTGGTCTGGGGTTTGTGTGTTTATCGTTATGGTTCGGTTCGTTCGGTGATCGTTACAGCAGCGTGTGTAGTTCTGAATGAGGTTCGGAGCGGGTTCGGTGTGATTAACGGAGGAACAGACGGTCAGATCCGCCGCCTGCTGCTCACAAACACTGACCCCAGATCAGCTGCTGAAGGGTGCCACCTGTTCTGTGTGCAGCAGGTGACCACTCAGAGCTGAACAACAACACACACGATCCGAGTCATCCATTCCTGTGACCGACACACACACATACACACACACACACACACACACACACAGCTGTTGCCCAGTGTTCAACAGATGCTGAAGTGTCAGTATGGATCGCTCTTAAAGGGACAGTACACTCAAACGGATCCTGTCCAGTCTGTGACCGCTGCATGAGCGAGAGCTAATGAATCGCTGGACTGTTCCTCTAGCACACAGCAGACCTTTATGTGGATAATGACGGCGTGGGGGACAGTGGCAGTATTATGGTCTGTCTGATTCATGATGACGTGGATCTCATGCAAACCAGCCTCTGTGTGTTGGCTTTATTTGGCTCGCTGAGATGTTTTGTCTGTGTGCTGCGAAACGACACCAAGCCGGTTCATCCGAGCGGATCTGGAGTCGAATCGCCTTAAATGATTCAGTTTGACTCCTTTGAATCTCCAGTGTTTCCTCACTGCTGCTTATCATGTTCGTCTCTTCCTCTGTTGTCTCGAGGAGACATAATAAGATTATTACTGAGGAAGAATGGGATGGAGGGGGGGTTATTAGACTGACGAGGGATTGTTTCCATTAGTGTGCGTGTGTGTGAATTGAATAGTTATGCACTGAAGTGTGCATTATTTCTGCGTTCACTGCATGATTCAGTGTTAAAATGCATTTAGAAAGAACGCAACAATCAAGACACGGGGGGCAGAATATATACATATTTATGTGAATGCATATAGCTAATCAATTACCCTCCAAAAATCAGCATGAATACAAATATGATATTGATTTTATTCAACAGTTCAATAAACAAGAAGTTAAGATTCTTAAAATTTTTGCTCTATTTCACCAACAAAAATGTCTAATTATTATAATCGATTAATTGGATGTAAGATATTGACTTAAAAGATGATGCACACATTTAGAAAAAAATGCTTTATAAAAATAAAAATACCCATAAAAGGTCAAAATAAATGTAAACTTATAAATTATGAAATATGCAATAACACATGCAGCGAAATATCGTCTAATTACCGTTATCGATAAAATCCCAGAACATATCCAGATATAATTTATGTCAATATCGCACCCCCTTAATTGAATCTACTCTCCCTTGACATAAATATTTTTTATTAATTAAGGACATGTTAAATTCATCAAAAGTGACATAAAAGACGTTTGTTACATAAATGCTGTTCTTTTGGACCTTCTATTAATCTGTGAATCCCGAACAATGTTTTCAATATTTGATAATAATCAGAAATGCATATTATTATGATATCTGAAGACACGATGCTGAAAATACAGCTTTGATGGTTAAACACAGCTGTTTTAGATTGTAATCATATTTAGCGATTCTAGGTAATGTGCCGTGTTTCTCGCTCGCAGGCTCATCTGCGCTCCGTCGACGTCAGACTGATGCAGCAGCTGCTGTCCATCAACGAGGACATGGAGTCGCTCCGCTGGGTGCTGGAGGAGCGCGGGGGCGGGGCCAGCGTGACGGACAGCTTGTGCAGCCTATCAGACGCCGCCGCGGAGTCTGAGCGCGGCTCCTGCAGCGACGGCCTGGACGGGATCTCGCTGGGCAGCTATCTGGACGCGCTCGGGGACGAGGAGCTCGAGCCTAGCCTCTCGGACGGATCCGGACCCCCCGCGGATCAGGAGTCGCTCGGCAAAGCTCCGCGCGTGGAGACCGACGAGTACTACTGCTTCGGATAACAAACACATCAGTGTTTGGGTTTGACTGTCTGAACGCTTCTTAAGAGGAAAAACCCAAACCGATGCCACACGTTGTCTTAAATGTTTGATTCAGGCGTGAGAATCCGGTTCTAGTCGAGGGTTTGGCTGCGTTCACACTCGTTTAATCCGGTTTCAATCCGGTTTAGTGTGGAATAATAAAAAAATGCATCTCTTCCTCATTGTTTTCCAGTACACATATCTAAACGTCCTTAAATCAACATACAAGATACACCGTTGAGAAGCGAGGCTACATCTGCATCAATCCGGATTCAGAACGCTTTCCGTCCACACTAGTGTTTCCCAAAAGCTCCTCATCTACGCCAGAAAACGTTGAATTCGCTTTACTGCGCACATGTGAAAGCTCATAACAGCTGACTGCACTCGTGTTTTCAGATTTTTCCTTGAGTAAAAACACCATCTGAAGACCAAAACTGAGAGAAAAAGATGCATTTAAAACATATTAGTGTGGACAAGACCTGAACAAACGATCAAATATCTGTCAATCGGGAATGAAGACCTGCTTTCCCTTTGAATGACGTTTCCTGAACCCATTTGTTCTTCATTGTGTTCAGCAACAAGACTTCATGTGTTCGTTTTGCATCTCCGGTGAACGGGACGTTTAGATATTTGTACTGGAAAATGACAAAAATACTTTATTTTCTATTGTATGTTGTAATATCGAACCTTGAAGCCTTTAAAAGTCTTAAAGTGTGATTCAAACCCGCCTGTTGAACTTGAGCTTGACGCTAGTATTGTGCCGTATTTGTTGAGAAATCAAAATAGAGGCTGTGGTTTAATTTTAGCAGCTCCTCGCCGTCATCTGAGGAGAAACGCCATCCAAACTATGTTTCGAATCGACCTGCGAAGGCAATCTCGTGTGGATTAATGTGGATTCGTTACCATAAAAGCCTGTTCACACTAGAAGTGATGTTAACGATAATGATGACTATAAAGGCGCGACTTCTGTCTGATCATCTACCTGTCAAGATTGGCTGTCAATGTTTCCATTAACAACTGAATAAATAATCATCGCCTGGTCAGGTTTTCAACGATTGTGAGACTACTGTAGCGTTAACTAAAGCCGCTGATGGATTCTTCACTCCTATTGGTTGTCGCTTGTGAAATCCGTGGTTCATTTGCATAAAGTTGACCCATCGCATGACACGCCCACATTCTGTCGCCAACGGTTAGTCGCCGGAAGTCGCCAGCTCTCCGTTGAAAACGAATGTGATCATGTCGCTGACGGTGTGAACGGGGCTTAATGCTGTGTTTTGCATAAAGGATCAGACTTAATTACACATTTCCTTCTCAAACACAATCACTGGCACGACGACCGAAACATGATTATATCGGCTGTTATTAACGAAAACAGTGAATCTGAGATGATTGAACGCAAACCTACTCTTCTCTTTATTTGATCAAATTATGATCGCTCGGTGCTCCGAACCGCCTCGGACCAACTCTGGTGCTTGCGTTAAAATATATTAAGTATATTCGCAAAAACCCACCCTCCTTAGTTACTGTTGCTATGTCCGACAATCCGTGCCAGTAAAAAATACACCGCGGAGCAAAGAGGAACCTTAAAATACTTCTGATATGAAACAGCTTTTAAATGTTGTAATTTTGTAAGGAAATTAAAACAAACGCAGTCGTGTCGGCACGTGAACCGATCATCTTTTCATATTTACGTAACGCATGATATAAACATGAATGAACATCAGAAGGTGTTTTATTCCAACCGCGGGAAGTCGATGAATGCACGATATTGCCCACCGAAGTTAATCCACTCTTCTGTCTGATTCGTTGGCTGGGCGACTCTTCTGCGTTATGATTGGCCAGACCGCCTGTCAATCAAACTCTGCGAACAGTCGGTTTTATCTTTAACAGGTGTTTGGACAGAAATAAACGTGTGATGATATTAAACGAGTCTGAAGAAGTGAGTGTGAACGCAGCAGGCTCACACGCTAGTGCTAATGCTAATGCTAAAGTCACGAACTCCTCGCACGTTTACGCTCCCGGTGCTCTGCTAATGACGGGATTCAGTCGCTCTGTTATGTTTAGAGCGTTGAAGTGCAATTCCCGCTCATGCCAAAGCTAGTTAGCGGCTCGGTAACTGACGCTTGCTCAGGTTTGACTCTTCAGTGAAGTAATGATGAATCTTTGACATGGTCAAGTCAGTTTAGTAGCTTTGTGTTCACACAATGATCTCTTGAGAACTGTACTGTTGTTATTGTGTGTCGATGTTGAATCCCGCTGTTTGAAATGTAGTTGTTTGTGCTGCTATTTCTTTCGTTTCTTTGTGTGTGCTTGATTGATCGAATACTCCTAATTTATAATATTTGTTTTCAACTTTGTTGTTTTTTTGGGGGAAATGTCATAATAAGGGTGAATTATTTTGTCTTTCTGTGTTTTTGAAGCACAAAGTCTTTTAACAAAATGTTTTAATGTAAAATAAACGGTATAATTACAAGCTGGAAATGAGCTTCACTTTATTTTTTATTTTATTTAGTTATTTAGCAGATGCTTTTATCCAAAGCGACTTACAAATGAGGACAATAGAAGCAATCAAAACCAACAAAAGAGCAACAACATGCAATTGATAGAGATAATAAATAATTGATAATAAATTGATTAAACATTAATGCCTTGAATTTAATGCGAGCAGCTATTGGTAGCCAGTGCAAATTGATGAACAGAGGTGTGACGTGCGTTCTTTTCGGCTCATTAAAGATTAATCTTGCAGCAGCGTTTTGGATTAATTGTAGAGGTTTGATGGAACTGGCTGGAAGACCTGCCAAGAGAGCATTGCAATAGTCAAGTCTGGACAGAACAAGAGCCTGAACAAGGAGTTGTGTTGCATGTTCCCAGAGAAAGGGCCTGGGGCCGGATTCACGAAAATCTTCTTAAGAAATAAATTAAGACATTTCTTAAGATAAATTCTGAGAAGTTCGTAAGAATTTTCTTAAGCGCAATTCTTGAAAAAATCTTAAGAAGTTCTCAAATTTGTTCTTAAGAACATCTTATTTTTTTCTTAAGAAAAAATAAATAAGCAACAACAAATTAATTACCGCTACATTTTAATTGTATCACTTTATTATCCTGTTTTAAAGTACCACATCCCGGTCAAGTATTTGAATTAAGCGCGTGAGATGTGTTCTTATAACGACATTAACCGTCAAAAGAGAAATTTACTCGCAGAAAAGCATAAACTACTCAGCTAATTTGACATGGATGACAAGAAAAGAAACAAAAACTTCACTAGGCAAGAGATGGAGGTTCTTATCGAGGAAATTAGCGCAAGGAAGAAAGTACTCATTGGGAGACTGGATAACAGTATCTCGATGCAAAGTGACGCATGGGAACGGTGGCAGAGGCCGTTTCAGCGGTGGCCAACTCCATTAGAGATGTGGATGGGGTGAAAAAGAAATGGGCAGACTTAAAGTCGGCTGTTAAAAAAAAAAAGGAGCAGAGAGATCAAGGGAGCAAAAAATGACAGGTGGTGGATCACCGTCTATTATTCTGGATGCATTTGAAGAGAAGGTTCTGTCAGTCATCAGAGATACAGCGGTGACAGGCGTCAAATCCGGTGTAGAGACAGAAGAAGGTCACGTTAAGCAGTTCTCCCATTGGTTTAGGTACAGTGAACATTCAGCTTATTGTTATTATTCACATAAGTTAGTAGTATATTTTTATGAAACATTGCTAGTTACATACGCTATCTACAATAGCCGGATTTAATGTTTGTTTAACTGTTAAAACGTAATTATAAATTATAACTTTTAACGTTGTTTTAATCCAAACACAGTAGGCATATATTAAACAAGTCATAAAGTGCCAAGGGTAATGCTTTATTTACTATGCAGTGACCTTGACTTTGGAGCTCCTGCCGCTTGTTTCTCCTTCCACATTGGACCTTGCTGCTGAGAGAGAAGTTGAAGAGGTAATCTGTGCATCATGCATTTTATAATTAGTATATCTTTGCATATATGTGTCATGAAAGTTGCATTTATTTAGTTTAAGGCCCCCCTGGAGCCTGAGATGAATTTATCCCTGATCCTGTTAGATGGTAACCCTCCTCTGTGCTGAACGTACAACCCAAAAAGCGTCCGCACAGAGGAGATGATTGACTTACAGACCCAGCTGCTGAAAGAAGTCGCTTCGCTCCGAAACGAAGCTGCTTTGTTCAAACATGTTGAACTGGATCTGAGTATCTCTGAATCAGTGACACACACGCAAACATGTATACACACACACACAGACACAGAGAGACAGACACACACACACACACACACACACACACACACACACACACACACGCACAGACACACACACACACATAAAATATAGGCTATCGTGCAATGGTTTGCTAAAAAGAGACACGGGATAAATGCTTGATATCATTATCTAATCACATTGGAATCGAAAAGAATCGGAATCGATACAATTCAAACGATACCCAACCCTAACACACACACACAGACAGAGACACACACACACACACAGAGAGACACAGACACACACACACCTAAACACACACACAGACAGAGATACACACACCTGTAGGTGTGTGTGTGTCTCTCTCTGTGTGTTTATATGTGTGTGTGTCTCTCTGTGTGTTTATATGTGTGTGTGTTTAGGTGTATGTGTGTGTTTAGCTGTATGTGTGTGTGTGTGTGTGTCTGTCTCTGTCTGTGTTTAGATGTGTGTGTGTGTGTGTTTAGGTGTGTTCAGGTGTGTGTGTTCAGGTGTGTGTGTGTTTAGGTGTATGTGTGTGTTTAGCTGTATGTGTGTGTGTGTGTGTGTGTCTGTCTCTCTGTCTGTGTTTAGATGTGTGTGTGTGTGTTTAGGTGTGTTCAGGTGTGTGTGTTCAGGTGTGTGTGTGCTTAGGTGTGTGTGTGTGTTTAGGTGTATGTATGTGTGTGTGTGTCTCTCTCTCTGTTTAGGTGTGTGTGTGCTCGAGAGCTTTCTGAGGAACTTCAGACTTCATCTCACAGACCAGCCGTACACCATCATCATGCTTTCATCAGGACAACTATAGCTTAGCACAGGTGTTTTCAACCTTTTAGGACATGTGCCCCCCCCCCAAGTTTGTCTAACTTCACTCACGCCCCCAATACAAGACATTTACTTTCAGTTTTACAATTAGTTTTAGTTTTTATATTCATTTAAAAGTGTACTAAATAAATAAGCTTTTGTTTTTGTTAATTTTTTGTAAAATAATTTAGTCTTTCATATATATTATTTTCAGACATGAGCAGACCTATGTACTCACGTAATTAAATGTTACGCATTTAACGAACACTTACAAGTGGGCACTTTGGCAGAATTCAATTCAAATAGTCATCAGCAGACATTAGTTGTGTAGAATTGAGCATCAGAATGGACAAACTTGTTAAGGGAGAAAACGAAATGTGGAAAATGTCAGAGAAGGAACGCATTCAAACAAGAATAGTCTCAGCATCAGCGGTGAAGAGAGTGCTGGACTTACTTTCGGTTTGCACTTGGACCATAGTGCGGCCCGGTGGAGAAAAAGATGAGAACCGCTCAAGTCATTGGTATTCACCTGCTGTCTGAGAAGGCTATGTGTGTTCAGGCGCTTCAGGTGTGAGGACCGCATTGACATGTCTTGGGCTTAAATGGCTTAAAAGTACTTTTATGTTTAAATTGACAAGACTTAAAACACGAGAGAATGAAACACTTTGAGGAAGCAGCACTGGCCTGATCGCTAATATAGTTTTGGGGGGGCTGAAACCCCGCCCCTGCTGGTATAGCGTGTGTAATTATACTGAAACATAACAATATAACCAGTTTACCTGATTCAACGTGATGTCTGTGTCTGAAATAACAACATGCCAATCCGTAGTTGGATTTCTGACACGACTAACCGTAAATCATCTTACTGACCACTCCAGCAGACTAACAGCGGGGGTCATATTGCCCCCTAGTGGATGGATAAAGATTTGCTAGCTAATATTCATAAATCCTCAAGAGAATGTCTCTGAATTAATTGATGCTCACGCCCCACTTGACAGGTGCTGGCGCCCCCCACAGGTTGAAAATCCCTGGCTTAGCACAACATCTGTGTGTGTGTTTGTGTGTGTGTGTGCGTTCAGGTGTGTGTGTGTGCGTGTTTGGTGTGTGTTCAGCCGTGTGTGTGTTTAGGTGTATGTTCAGTCATGTGTGTGTGTGTTCAGGCGTGTGTGCATCTTTTGGTGTGTGTTCAGACGGGTGTGCGTGTTTTGGTGTGTGTTCAGACGGTGTGTGTGTGTGTTTTGGTGTGTGTTCAGTCGTGTGTGTGTTCAGACGTGTGTGTGTGTTCAGGCGTGTGTGTGTGTGTTTTGGTGTGGGTTCAGGCGTGTGTGCGTGTGTGTGTGTTTTGGTGTGTGTTCAGACGTGTGTGTGTGTGTGTTTTGGTGTGTGTTCAGGCATGTGTGTGTGTTCAATCGTGTGTGTGTGTGTGTGTGTGTGTTTTGGTGTGTTCAGACGTGTGTGTGTGTTTTGGTGTGTGTTCAGGCGTGTGTGTGTTCAGACGTGTGTGTGTGTGTGTGTGTTTTGGTGTGTTCAAGTCGTGTGTGTGTTTTTGTGTGTGTTCAGACGTGTGTGTGTGTGATCAGGTGTGTGTGTTCAGACGTGTGTGTGTGTGTGTTCAGGTGTGTGTGTGTGTGTGTTTTTGGTGTGTGTTCAGGCGTGTGTGTGTGTGTGTGTGTGTTTTGGTGTGTGTTCAGGCGTGTGTGTGTGTTTTGGTGTGTGTTCAGGCATGTGTGTGTGTTTTGGTGTGTGTTCAGGCATGTGTGCGCTAGTGATGCGCGGATGAAATAAAACGTCACCCGAATACGCAGCTTCAAATTAATTATCCACCCGCCCGCACCTATATGTGTGTCTGATCTAGATAACCGACCCGATCGTGTCACATTCAGGGTTCATAAGCTCATGAAAAACCCGGAAAACTCATGTAATTTCAAAACCGCTATTTCCAAGCCTGGGTCGATGTGGAAAAATCAATAAACCCAGAAAGTTTAGGAAAAGTCATGGACATCTATTTCACAATCCTCTGTATAATATAATTATGTTTTATTATGTCATTTCAGTGCGGTATTGTGCATATATGGCATTACTCATTCTCGCAGCTTTCAGCTTTAAAATGGGTGAAATTACTGCAAAACATGTATTGAATATAGCGTCTATAGATTAGATGAGTAATCCCATCACATCAGTGATTATAAACTAGCGTGATTCTCTCTCTCTGACCGTCTCCTCATCCTTCTGCTCTCCACTAAATTATGTTGAATAACTTTAATATGTTAGTTTACACTGTATTCAATTTCTGTAGCCTATTTAGAAAATGTAGTTAATAATTGCATCATTAATGTTTTATCTTATCGACCGCCATCCGATGCGCGCTCAGCGTCTTCATGAGTGACAGCAGCGTCAGCCAATCAGAGCGTCCGTCCGATCTCATCAGTGCTAATGTGTAATCGTGAGAACTATCTAAACGTAAACTCAGTATTGAAAGTTAGTTAGCATTTTCATTTTCAAACAAAAAAGCGGAGATACGTTACCCTTGTCTTTATTCTTCATATAAACGTGTTTCCATATAATACAGCTTTCATCATCATCATCGCTAGTGAAGGACACATCGATCCGTCTGCGCACTAATGAAGAGGCGTCTAAACATACTGAAAGCTTCGTTCACTGAAAACCCAGATCAATGATGAGCTATAAAAACAGCTAGTGCGTGAGAGAGCGCGAGAGTCCAAGCACTGAACCAAACCCAAGATAAAATATGCCTCGGCAGAACAAAACAATACGCGTGGCTTCTTTAACTACACCGTGTGTGTTTTCAAGACGGGAGGCTCCGCCCCTTCAGCGCTTCTTAGGGGGCGTGGCCGTTCTGGGCGGAGTCACGGGTCGCCCGGAGTTCATCCCGCCGTACTGATACTTGGCCTTCTTCTCCGACGGCTTCAGGATCTGAGAAAACAGCAGCCAAACCCATGACAATCACAAACATACAGCTCTTGCTTTTCAGTAACCAGAGCGCTCTTAACTGGCATCTCGGAAAACTGCAAAGATCGTAATAATGCACCCAAAACACTGCTACATGTTTGATGCACTGTAGCGTAACTGTGTCCCTGCAGCACGGACGCAGTCATAAGCAGCACAGGTATATTTGTAGCAATAGACAACAATACATTGTATGGGTCAAAATTATCATGTGACTGTGGAGGTGGAGTCATGTGACCGTGTTAGTGGAGTCATGTGGAGGTGGAGTCATGTGACTGGAGGTGGAGTCATGTAACTGGAGGTGGAGTCATGTGACCGTCATGTGACCGTGTTAGTGGAGTCATGTGGCCGTGTAGGTGGAGTCATGTGACCGTGTTAGTGGAGTCATGTGGCCGTGTTAGTGGAGTCATGTGTTAGTGGAGTCATGTTACCTGGAAGGAGCACATCAGGGTCTCGTCCACACTCATCATTCCTCCAGCGTTGTCGAACTCTCCGCAGTAATTGGGCGCCGAGAACAACGTGACCAGCTGGCGTTTGGCGAAGAACTCGTAACCGTCCTCAACCACCTGCAGAACAGCAGCAGAGCGTCTTAAACCAGTCCAAACCCTGCAGCTACTCAATACCACACATGTTTCTCAGTAACACACATTAACCAGTAAAGCCCCGAGCTTGAGTTGAGAAGCACACAAGCCTGTAAGTGCTCCTCTGCTGGTTACAGCGATGATGTCATGTCTTTATATCTATATTTTACACAAGTGTTTGTTTAACACAAAGTATATTTCTCATCCCATTAACACGTTTTTGTTTTGTTAAGCATGTTAGAGGCTTAAAGTGATGTAAATAGCAGTGTGAAGTGCTTGAACTTCTCTGGAGAGGCTGCACAAACCCTGAACTGACATATATCTGCATCATGACGTCCTCACTGCTTCTGGTTTCTGCGTCAGCGCCGTCTATAATAACAGAGACCTCTCACGCTGCACTGATCACAAACCTCACAAGCTCAAACTAAACCGGACTTCTCAAACCCTGAGAACACAGCATCTGCATCTCCCATCATGTCTGATATCATAACTTTGGGAACACTGTGGATGCTTGAGATTGATGAAGAACTGTTTGGTGTATAATGTGTGTGAAACGTAACCCGACTGTGAATGCCGCTGACAGAGAGGAGTTTAGTCACCTGATGCGCGCGGCAGATGAGATCCAGATCGTGGCGGTTCAGGAACTTACTGACCACATCCGCTCCGAAGGTGAAGGACACCCCGCGATCATTCTCTCCCCAACCCTGAACATCCTTATCAGGATCTGACCACAGCAGATCACACAGCAGCCCTGCAACACACACACACACACACACATCAGGACTGACCACAGCAGACACACAGCAGCCCTGCACACACACACACACACACACACCGTCCAGGCAGCAGATCACACAGCAGCCCTGCAACACACACACACGTCAGGATCTGACCACAGCAGATCACACAGCAGCCCTGCAACACACACACACACACGTCAGGACTGACCACAGCAGATCACACAGCAGCCCTGCAACACACACACACACACACATGTCAGGATCTGACCACAGCAGATCACACAGCAGCCCTGCAACACACACACACACACACATGTCAGGATCTGACCACAGCAGATCACACAGCAACCCTGCAACACACACACACACGCGTCAGGATTTGACCACAGCAGTTCACACGGCAGCCCTGCAACACACACACACACACGTCAGGATCTGACCACAGTAGATCACACAGCAGCCCTGCAACACACACACACACACACACACACACACACACACACACACACAGATCTGACCACAGCAGATCACACAGCAGCCCTGCAACACACACACACGCCAGGATCTGACCACACAGCAGATCACACACAGCCCTGCAACACACACACACCGTCAGGATCTGACCACAGCAGCAGATCACACAGCAGCCCTGCAACAAACACACACACACACACATCAGGACTGACCACAGCAGATCACACAGCAGCCCTGCAACACACACACACACACACACACACGTCAGGCAGCAGATCACACAGCAGCCCTGCAACACACACACACGTCAGGATCTGACCACAGCAGATCACACAGCAGCCCTGCAACACACACACACACACACGTCAGGACTGACCACAGCAGATCACACAGCAGCCCTGCAACACACACACACACACACATGTCAGGATCTGACCACAGCAGATCACACAGCAGCCCTGCAACACACACACACACACATGTCAGGATCTGACCACAGCAGATCACACAGCAACCCTGCAACACACACACACACGCGCCAGTCAGGATTTGACCACAGCAGTTCACACGGCAGCCCTGCAACACACACACACACACGTCCAGGATCTGACCACAGTAGATCACACAGCAGCCTGCAACACACACACACACACACACACACACACACACACACACACACACGTCAGGATCTGACCACAGCAGATCACACAGCAGCCTGCAACACACACACACA